>JAJMFX010000031.1:0-122994 GCA_030568385.1 Teunomyces barrocoloradensis | reverse complement strand
ACAAAGATTTGCATACCACCTCTCAATCTGAGAACCAAGTGCAAAGTCGATTCCTTTTGAATGTTGTAGTCGGATAAAGTTCTACCATCTTCCAATTGCTTACCAGCAAAGATCAATCTTTGTTGGTCTGGTGGAATACCTTCCTTGTCTTGGATCTTGGACTTGACGTTGTCAATGGTGTCGGAAGATTCAACTTCTAAGGTAATTGTCTTACCGGTTAATGTTTTAACGAAGATTTGCATAGTTATATGTATTAAATTTGTGTGGTGTAGAAATGTTTACAAACGGGTGGCAATTGGGAGTTTTTATACTGCCAGCTAATGTGCACCCCCTATTTCCAATTGCGTGAGAGAATTGCTTTTTGTTATTATTTTTAGTTGATAAGACGGAAAAAAAGCAATAAAAACATGACCAGATGGAGTAGTATGCACTTAAAAAGAAATTCACAAGATTACGGCTAACACCAGCCCAGATTCTATATTTTTAAGTATACATTGGGGTCAGGAATCGTTACTTGATGCGGCATGCGGAAATTATTATGATTATTAAGTCGTGATGCGTATGTAGGGTAGAACCAATGGTTCGTCATGATTGAGGTTTGGTGGGGTGTTTGGGGGTTGCAGCAGTTGGAGATGCAAAAATAATAATATTATTATTAATAGGGGTTATAAGTTCATGTTTGGATTCTGTGGAACGGGTTTCGCAGCGAGCTTTGTTCCTCAACTAACGTGTGTAAATTGGCGTTGTTATTGCGATGCGGTTTGTTTCCAAATTCAAAATTGAGGCTTTCTGAATGTAACATTGACGTATCGTTTGCAAGGCTGCGTGGTGTGTCCATCAGCAAACGCTTAACGCCTGGCAGATTCATATCGGTGCGTAGAATATGAATATTGACACGGTACTGTTTCAATTCGTCAGGCGATGTGCAGAGAAGCACGATTTTCTTCAACTTGAATTTGATGGTGTCGTTATATTTGATGGGAATGTTGATGCTTAAAAGTGGATACATGTAAATGGAATAGTTGTTGTACATCCAATGAAGGAACTCTTCTGAGCCGTTTTGTATGAGATATAATATGACTGTCACCGTCTTAAGAAGCACCAAGTACATCTTATCGTCTGTGACTTGGATGGAGGACCGAATAGGCATGGTATTTGATCTTCTGATACCAGTTGATGAGTCGTTCAAATTATTTCGTTTCGCACCTGGTGGGAGACATCCTCTTAGACGTTTGGCAAGCGACGTCGTTAGAAGCGGCAATTCTTTATTGCTATAAGTCAAGAGTGAAAGTTCGGTTAGTTCTTGGTTATATGGACCCATTGGTTCGGTACTGGTTGCGGCTTTCACCTTTGAATCAGTGGAACTGGTGAGGTTCCGGAACAGTTGGAATAAATGGCCCATATCTTTGGGGGCTGGTGGTATGTTTGCTCGTAATTAGAGTAAGCTTAAGGGGAGCGGTCGGCAGGGCAGATAGTTACTGAAAAAAATGGTGCTAGATCGCAGAAACTAACAGGAATTAAATGAGTTTGGTCCAGAAACACACACCACTCTTGTTATACATAAAACAAACAGTAGTTAATCTATACAACTTATGAAATCTACGGATAAATGGTACGGGTCTGGTCGGATAAGTTTTGCAGCATGTGCAGGTATGCTGGGGTTCCTTTTTTTGTTTTTGCGTCTTGTATTTATTATGTTTTTTTTTATTTTTTTTTTTGTGGTGACGACCCCAGAAGAAAGATCCGGTCAATTGCGGGCCCGAAATCACGAGGGCTGCTGCCACAACTGTGTTTAATCGACACAACACAAAAACTCTTTTCAGGGACACAAAAAGGCGGAAAAATTGATTACACAAAAAAAAAACCTTTGGGAAAGTGATCTTCTGACTTTAAAATCCGCAACTGGACTTTTCTCCTTTTCTGATTGTCTGCCAATCGGCTTGATTCCTTCCCTTTTGTAGAGACTCAATCCAAGTACTTCCCCCATCATCCGTGATCCTGGTCCACTTGATTTTTTCCCCACCTGGTTCTTCAAAAAAAAAAGACGGCCCACAATTTCAGCTCCTCAGACCCCCTTCTTGAAAAGAGCTCAATCATATTTCCTTTATCTCATCTCCCAGTTTACCCAATAAAACATTTCGCAATGTATTAACATCATACCCCCCCTTACATTCGAATACTACACTAGGCAGGACTTGCTCTTTCATAGCTGATTGAAACAGAACTTCTCCATCTCAAATTTTTTTTACGTTTGGATTAACCCTAAATTTTTCCCCCATTCTTCCATTGGTTACATTACGATTTCCTTATCTCCCTTAGCACTTTCAATGTCAGACGACTCGACCCCTCCGGACCCGAGTAAACCGATACCGAACCACCATTCAATACCAACCTCCCCTTTTGCCAAAGAAATAGACCCCCTCCGCAATGAAAAACCATCGTTCCACTACGACTTGGACGTCTTCAACTTGTGCAAGAATTACTTAGATACAAAGAATCGCCATGGTTTAGCTCTTATTGCCAGACAAAAGGGCATTCCACCCTTTCTTCGATTCAAGGTATGGCCCATTCTTCTCAAATACCACCCGTTTGTCTTGAATCCATTTATTCAACCCGACAATGATATTTTCAACGATGAAGAAAAAGATAACTCCTCATCAAACTCATCTAAGCTTTCTGACGATGAGGCACTGGTAAAGTTATCCAAACAAGACGAAATCAAGGCTCAAATAAAGAAGGATTTGAAGAAATATATCCAAAGATTGAAACACTCATCAAACATTCCAGCGTCGCCACTCGAGCTTCAGATCTTTGAAATCTTGGAAAACTCTATTCTCAAGTTCTCTATGAAATGGGGTAAAATCATCAAGTATGATCAATCTTTGACTTGGATAGCCCTTAATCTTGCTGAATGGTTCCCACCACTTCCCAATACCCCATGGGTTTTAGTTGGCAGAGATAACACCTCGATTGACAATCTGTATATCACACACTTGGTTGACGATTACTCAAATTACGTACAGAACATCCCACAGTTGAAGGATTACGTGGATGAATTGGTTAACGATGGCAATGTGATGTCCTTTCATGATGTTTTTGAAAGATTAGCATTGGTATTGTTACACTCACCAGAAGAAAGAAATACAAAGTCGATCTCGTCTTCTGCGTCTGTTTCTTCGTCCAGTTCCAATTCTTCAAGACATATTCCACCTAAACAATTGAACAAGACCATTCTTCCTGTCTCAGGTGGTACTATCGAAGAAAGAGTGTCTTTTTTCATTTACTGTCTTCGAAAAGTGTTACCTGAGCTTTCTCAATTTTTCTATGAAGAACAGATTTTGAATAAGTTTGGATCTCACGACGATGAATGGCTTATTTGGTGGCTTAACTACTGTGGATCCAAGGTTTGGTCCAAATATGATAGAGGTAGAATCTGGGACTTGTTATTAGGATGGAGATTAAAGAATCCCAAAAAAAGTATGGAGTATTATGTCGACAAGCTTGATCTTCATTCTTGTGACCGCAACTTGATTGATAAATTAGGTCCTGACATTTTCTGGTCTGTCAGCAACAACGAGGATACCTATGGACATAACGATATACAAAATGATGAGACAAAGAGACGAAATTCTTTTAAAGACTTGGTTGAAGAATTGAATAATAATTCGGTTCAACGTCCTCGAGGTTTTGCGGATTTGGCGATCTCAACGACACCATTACCCGTATTGGCGGATGACGATGAAAGCCTGATTACTGTTCCATTTTCGAAATTGGACGCTCATATCGAATTACTCTTTGTATCGTTGGCATTATTGAAGTCTAAAGAGCACGTGTTGGTTGAATTGGATCAACACGAGATTCGTCAATTCTTATCCCGTTTACCATCCAAATCTTACAACTACAAACAAAAGAAGAACTCCAGCGTGAATCCGGATTCACTTCGTCATTCATCGGTTTCTTCAAGCTCAACTTCTACATCAAGCATGCCATCATCGACACCCCCATCACCTATCTCCATCTCTCCTTCATCTTCAATTCCTCAGCAACCGAATATCATTATCTCCAACGATTCAAATGAACATCACAAGGTTGATTTTATGAACAATATCATCAATGAAGCCGGTGAATTGTGGAGAAAATGGTTATGGCTGGAAATGATGGATGACTCTTAGATATGAATGCACATGATTTTATTGATAAACCAGTAACTTTAGTTAATTTTTGTTTTCTGTATTTTTCTGTTCGGTTTTGTGCCCTGAATAGCACTGAAAAATGCGATGCGTGAAATCCTCTAAACTTGTAGTTATCAATCCTACAACCATGTCAGACAACGAGGTAGAAGTCTCTGTTAGCAAGAAGGAGTCCAAGAAGGAAAAGAGAGAAAGAAAGGCCGAGAAAAAGTCTAAAAAGGTTAAAACAACCAAAGCAGGTGAACCAGTAGTTGAAGAATCAAATGAAGAAACTCGCGATGAGGAGAAATCTGAATCAACAACCAAAGAAGGTCTTGAAGAGATAGAAATCGACTTACAAGCCGGCGTACCCTTGTCAAAGAAGCAGCAGCGTTTATTAAAGAAAGGTAAGTTGGATTTGGAGAAATTGGCCAAAAAGAATCCCGCACCAAAGCCTGAATTAAGTGCTGAAGAACAGGCTGCTGCTGATGAACAAGAAAAGAAGTCAAAGAAATCTGAGTTCGGTGTTTGGATTGGGAATCTTTCATTTGATACTACCAAGGAAGATCTTACTCGTTTCATTGTTGGAAAGACATCTCAATTTATGAGCAGCAGTGAAAGTACCAGTGAGGAAGATTTGATTAAAATTGATGAAGAAGATATAACCAGACTCAATTTGCCTAGAAAAGAAAATAAGATTAAGGGTTTTGCTTATGTTGATTTCCCATCATTGAAGCATGTTTTGACCGTGGTTTCGCTTTCGGAATCGCAGTTGAACGGAAGAAAGTTGTTGATCAAGAACGCCAACTCTTTTGAAGGGAGACCATCAAAGGATGCCTCTGCACCATTATCCAAGAATCCACCATCCAGAATCTTATTCGTTGGTAACTTATCGTTTGACACTACCGATGATCTTTTGGAAGAACACTTTAGACACTGTGGAGATATTGTTCGTATCAGAATGGCTACTTTTGAAGATTCTGGAAAGTGTAAGGGGTTTGCCTTTGTAGATTTCAAGGATGAACAAGGTCCAACTACTGCTTTGAAGTCCAAGTTAGCCAAGAAATTGATCAACAGACCTTTGAGATTGGAATTTGGTGAAGACAGATCAAAGAGAAACCCAACAAGAAAGAGAGAAGAGTTTGGTGAAATTGCACAAGACAAGCCAGTCGCTAGAGAAAGACCAATTGTAGATAATCCAACTATGGCATCGAGACCAAAGCCAAAAAAGAGACCATTTGAACAAAGAGCGGACCCCAACAAAAGGGTTAAGTCTTCTGTTGCATTGGCCACTGCCCAAAGAGCAAGTGCTGCCATTGTCCCTTCTTCGGGTAAGAAAACTACCTTCGATTAGTGTATAATAGAACAGTTGTGATAATATAATTTCAAACATATAGGCTAAATATAAAGACAGTTCTCTAGAGAACATGAATTGAATACTTTAAAAAAAATTTTGGATCCTTACTTGGTACCGTTCTTAGAGTAATGCTGTTCGTACTCACCACTTGATACTTCAAAGTAGTTCGGATCGTGCTTATTGGCCTCAAATTCATTATCGGAGACTTCCTCATAAATGGAATACGTTTCGTACTCGGAATCACTTTCAGGTGCTTTCGCTTTACCAACAACTTCGTCTGCCTTCTTCAGCGAGGGTTCAGTTGCTTTCTTCTTAGGTTCAGCATTGGCGGTTTTGGAAAGATCTAAATCGCTTCTGCTTGATGAAAACTTCTTTCCAAGCTTCTTAAGTTTACCAGCAATACTGTTGGATCTCGAAGGTTCCGAACTTGAAATTTTCTTCTCCTTCACAGGAATATTGGTTGCGGTGGCAGCACCTGAAGAGGCTTTCAGAGCGGCAGCGGCAGCGGCAGCAGCAGAAGCAACTCCAACGGCAGCAATTACTTTGTTGCTGTTTTTAGTGGTATCTTTTGTGCTTACTTCAACATCTTTATTAGGGATGGCTCGTTTATCCGAAGACAAGTCATTGCTAATCCCTAAAAAAGAACCGTTGTTACCTTTCGATTCTTCTTTTTTAGCGTGGAATAAATCGTTATCGTCATATTCAATCTGCTTGGAAAGACGAGCAACTTCCAACTCTCTGTCTTCAATCAACTTCTGGATATCTTCTAATTGAGTCTTCTTGTCAAGCTCTTGAGTTAATCTAGCCTTTTCTTCTCTCAATTCTCTAATCTTCTTCAAGTTTTCAACTTCTTCCAACAATCTAGTCTTCTGTAACTCTTCAAATTCCAACTTTTGTTGGTACAACTTCAATCTCTCATTGTGCTCGAGCTTCAATTTTTCAATCTCATCCAACTTAGCTTGGGCCAATCTTTCGGCTTCCAATCTATCGTTGGCTGCCTTTGCATCCTTTAATCTGTTGAGTTCCTCGATCTCGTCTTGCAATTGCTTAGCTTCTTCCTCTTCTTTGAGCTTACGTTCATTGTAAATACGTTCATGTTCACCTCTTTCGTCAAGCAATCTCTGCTGTTCAGCTTCTCTTTGCTTGACTCTCAAGCCACGTTGATACTCTGGATCATCTTTCAATTTCTCGTGTTCTTCTCTTTCTAATTTCTGCTTCAACAAACCTTCCTTCTCTTCCCATTCAGCTTGTTCTTTGATTAATCTCTCCTTCTCTTCGGCATCTCGCTTAGCAACTCTTTCTCTTTCTTCGGCTTCTTCTTGGGCCTTAGCTTCAGCTTCTTCTTTTAATCTCTGCTTCTCTTCGGCCTCTTCTTGCTTCTTTCTTTCGGCCTCTTCCTTCAATCTTTGTCTTTCAAGCTCTTCTTCGTGCTTCTTGGTTACAGCAGCTTCTTCGGCTTCCGCTCTCTTAAGCTCGTGTTCCTTGGCAACTTGCTTGGCTAAATCTTGCTTTTCTTGTTCCCAATTGGCGAAATGTTCCTTAGCTTGAGTCAATCTGTTTGCACGATCTTCCTTATCTTGCTTCAAAGTGGCCAACTGGGCACCATAGGCAGTCAAGGTACCAGCCAAAACACCAATTTCGGCATTCAAGGCAGAGTTCTTGGATTTCTTTTCTTCAACCTTCTTTTCTGCCTCAGCAATCTTATGGTTCAATTCTTCCTTGGTTGACAAGTTCGTGGCAACATTGCCAGTAACTTCAGTGTGCTTGGCCTTTAATTCTTCGAGTTTCAGGGTATGTTCTTCCAATTCGGCAGTTAACTCTTCAACTTTGGTGGATAAATCGGAATTCTTGTTGTCTAATTCCAGTTTTTGCTCCTGCAAAGTTTCAATTTCTTGGGTGGTGGTTTCTTGGTTAGCCTTTGAGTCTTCCAATTCTTGCTTCTTGGTAGCTTCCAATTCATCGTGGTTCTTTACCAAGGTTTCCTTATCAGTTCCGTGCTTTTCAACTGCTTTGGTTTCACGATCATCAAAATCAGTGTTAGCAGTTTCGATTTCTCCTCTTGTGGTTGCTTCAAAGGTGGTGGCAGCAGTTCCGGCAGCAGTGACTAAATTTGCGATATTCGACAACTTGGCTTCAATATCTCTGGTGAATTTACCCTTTTGCTTTCCCAACTTGGTAAAGTACTTGTCAAAGTTTCCTTGCAACTTCTTTTCGTGGGATTTGATCTTGGAGTCCAAGACTTGTTTCTTTTTGATTTCGTCTTCGTTTCTGGTCTTGGTGACTTCTTCGTTGATGTTAGCCAAAACAGGAGCAACTCTCGAAGCAGCAATGTCGAGCAACTGTTGTTGAGTCATCTTCAAGCCAGAACCCAAGTCAACCACGTTGTCGGGGTGGTCCAAATGACGAGTAACGGAGTCGGTAGCAGCGGCGTTCAATTCATGGTAACGGTTCAACAAAATTGGCTTATCCTTGAATTGTTCCAAAACCTCTTTGTTGGCTGGTTCTGGAAGAGGCTTGGCTTCTGGTTCAACAGCATCATCCGACTTAGCTTCAACTTTGGTTGGTTCGGATTCAGCAGGAGCTTCAACTTCGGCAGGTTCCTCTGCTTCCGCTTCACCTTCTTCGGCTTCTTCAAATTCCTCTTTACCTTCTTCTTCAGCTTCTTCTGCAGCTTCACCTTCTTCGCCAGCCTCTTCACCTTCTTCGCCTTCTTCGGCTACTTCAGCTTCAACTTCTTCGGTTGCGGCTACTGGTTCGGCTTCTTTGGCTGCAGCTTCTTTATCTGCCTTTTCTTGGGCCAATCTTTGTTGTTCCGCCTCCAAAGTTGGATGGGAAGTGAATTTACTAGGAACAGTGACGTGAGTGATGGAATTGGCGTCCTTGTATTGCTTGTGGAGGTTTTTGGACTGGGGCCGGCGGGAGGAGTTTCTGAACGGCGACACCCAAGTGTCACTGGAGGTGAGCAGTTTCAACTTGGATGTGGCCTTAGAGCTGGTGCTAGAGGACAACGAGCTCTTTCTCGGTTCGACTACTTCAGACATAATTAGGCGAATTGAGGTAGACGTTGGTGGAAAAGAGAATGGATAAATTTCCAAGTAAAGGGGGCAGACGAATCGTACAATGAAATTTCGATGTCACTGTGCGCGCGCGTGAGCGGTCGTTTGCTTGGGGTTTTCCTAATTGGGACAGCATGGAACGAATCCGCCTGGCGTGGAGTTTCCATTGTGAATGAACCCTCCATTCGACAATAGAACCCATTTGTCTCGGTAGTCGTCGTCGTCATCGTACCATTATGCAGAGAATCTATATAGATTATTAGAATATATTGATATTCTTTTTGTAGTTTGTAGAGAATAACTCCTTCTTCCAAAATTATCCATTAACCTGCCAGTCACTCGCGGTCCCGATAAACTTTTGGTCCTTAACAGGATCCCCTTTCAAATATACTTTGATGTTAGCCCCCACTGCAGCTACCTGTTCCTACTAAAGATCAATTTTTTCTGACGTTGATATATCTCCATCTTTTCTAGGTATCTGCTTCCATTTCCACTTCCACTTCTTCTTCCACTTCCACTTCCTTCCTTCCCCACTGCTGCAGGCGCACATCGTGGAAAAAAACAAGGAGCCCGCCTCCGTTCATGACTATAGATCCTTAGCCCGCCCAGACTTTTTCAACCAAGAGCAGCATCATGTCCACGCTTATTCCTACAGCTTCAGCGTGTCACCAGCTACAGCTCCCGCCCATCGAGAAGGACGATAGACTCAACCTCAATATCCGAACAGGATCCGCAGCCACCTTGTACAACTCGTTGGTGTTTACTTATGGTGGTCTTACTGTGGGCCTCGAGCTCTATGAATGGACCATTGAAGAGTTGTACACCACCTACCACGCCAAAATCACCCACTCAAACTCCAAGCATAAACACGTTCTGGCATACCTTTCAGGCGAACTCTTTTATCTTCGCTTGTTGGAAAAGACTTGGACCCGTGTGGCCCTTGAACCAAACTCCCCTCGTCCTCAACCAAGACTATTTCATGAACTCTGTGCCCTCAACAACTGTATCTATCTCTTTGGCGGCTTGGTGATACCGCAAGAGTACGAAACGGTCCAAGCAACAGATCCATCACAGTTTCTTCAACCCATCAACGACTTGTGGGAATTTAACTTGGAAACAAGCAAATGGACCTTGCTCCATGACGGCAGGGGCACAGAAACCGATCCCAGCATCCCCATCCCACGCTACAACTTGAAAATGACCACCATCAACAGCTTGAAGTTTGTCGACCAAAAAGACCATTTCGGTATCTTGATAGCTGGAGGCAAGGACAAGAACTCAAAGCGTATTTACGACAACTACGTGTTTGACCTTGTGGATAGGAAATACGTCACTTCTTCCCCTATCCAACTAAAAGTCTCTACCGGAGACACAAACAAGGACACTGAAAAGGGACTTGACAATCTCTGCCGCAACGACAACCATAACCTTAATGTCGACTACTCAAACAGTATAATCGTGACGTTTTCAGACGAGATCGAAAGCCAAAATACCGGCACCAGCACTAATAATAACGAAAGCACAACGTCCCTTCCCCAAAAGGATCCTTCCACCCATAAACGAAACGAGTATTCCACTTCCTCAACGTTTGAGGAATCGATCATTGTATATTCCCCCATCAAAAACGAACTCGACAGCACGCTAGAAAACCCTTTGATCTCGTTCAAAGTAGGCAAGTCGATCAGAAGCGGCCGTGTGCTACCGACCCACCGCAAACGACAATATTCCATGGACAAAAAGGATCACCACAACAAGTCAGCCAATAAAAATATCCCCTTTAACCTACGATACCCCACCGGTGGTTTATTTGGCCAGAATATTGTGATTACGGGCTTTCTTCCCAACGATTACGATATCTCCATCTTCATCTTTAACAAACCAACAGGAAAATGGTCGCGACTCAATATCTTTTGTAACCATGACTATGGTTCCCACCGTTTCTGGGGTGGTTTTGCATGGCAGTCCCATCACAAGGTTGTGTTGATTGGTAACTATCTTACTTCAAGAACTACAAGTGCAGTCAGATTCTTTACAGTA
The DNA here is from genome assembly GCA_030568385.1 of Teunomyces barrocoloradensis. Lineage (NCBI taxonomy): Eukaryota > Fungi > Ascomycota > Pichiomycetes > Serinales > Debaryomycetaceae > Teunomyces > Teunomyces barrocoloradensis. The sequence continues at coordinate 112,375 of JAJMFX010000031.1, read as the reverse complement.
ATGATAACTGTCAGTTTACCAGTGACAAATATATTGGCCAGTTCCGAATTGGCTGAATCACATGGTTTACGACATACACATCAACACCATACCGACGACACGACTAATGACAGTACCTGTAGCCTGGAATTCTTTGGATCTACCGACGACGACGATTACGATAACTTGAGTGATGAAGATAATGGCATCCATCAACGGAAACACCCAGCAAAGGTTTCGGTGGCATCTGGAGGCAGCGATAATAATGGTACTGCAATCAGTTTCAGTGAGTATGTCCATTATGCTGCACCAAGGACCAAGTTTACCAAAGTAAGATCAGTGTTCCCACCTGCTGCGGTCACTTTGGGCAGAAATGCTTTTGATCGTTACGGTGACTTAATCTCTGACTTTGAGTTGGTTTCGGCCAACGGTGACAGAATCCCTGTGTCGTTGGCAGTGTTGATGGAGAGGTGGGGCAACTACTTTATCCAACTTCTTGCCAGAGGATATGTGAATGCTGTTGATAAATTTGAAACCGATCAGTATAACAGACACAACGAGGCCATTGCTCACGAGCAGAATTACCTTACTCCCAAAGGCTCCACCACTTCCAGTGAATTCAGTAGTGGAAAGGACCATTCCACCACCAATGCTAATATTTTGGGATACTTTGCTTCTTCAAAGAAGTCCAAGTCTTCTGTTGGAAGCAGTACGACTTCATCTGATGGCGAGAATGGGACTGAAAGGAAGGATGATCCAAAGAGTAAACCGTTGCACCATATCTCCATTCCCGTTCCTCAATCGAAAGTTGCATCGAAGGAACCACCGCAGTTTAGATTACCATTCCAAGAGAATACATCAACTGCATCTTTGGGCTCGACCAGAAGCCGTGACAGTCAAAAGACAACCAAAACTGAATCCCAGAATTCAGCTCCCACCCTGGAAGCAAAGGAAAGTCCGGCATTAGTATCTGCTGGTACATCATTTGATCCACACCAAGCTAGTGCCAGAAAAGATTCAACAAGTTCAGGAACCAGTTCACTTCTCACAAGTCATCTTCAAGATATTCCCCCTCAGCTTCCGTTACCTTCTGAACAGATACCTGCTGTTCCAGCCACTCCAAGTTCGTTTAGAAGTTCCACATCACGCAAGAATTCAAATGATTTGGGTTCGCCTCGTGCTTCCTTGATCCACACCTTGACTGTGTTGAGAAACATTCCAGTTTCAAAATCCCCCAAGGGTTCTCCATTTGCTTCACCGCGTGCCTCTATCTCTAATCAAGGCAGTGTGAACATTGATTTGAATACTGCACCAGTACCGAATTTGAGACCCGTTCAAAGTGGAATCAGTAGCTCTCCGTTGTCGAACAAATTCAAGGCGGGAGAAATCCAATTGAATACTCCTGAAACAGGAAATGGCGACCATAAACCGAATACTGACGGTCCCAAGTCGATCAATATGGTTCCATTTGTTGGTCCAAGTGATTCACAGGAACGAGACAAGAACTCATCTTCCTTTTCCTCGACCCATTCCGATTCTCCATCATATGTATCCTCTGGAAAGGATAGTATGGATGAAGATTTTGATAAGTCCACCACGGTTTCTGAAGAGCAATTGCCACCAAAGAATAGTTCCAACAGATTGTTTGACAATGCATTACTCAACTTTGACAATATTGATGAAGGCAAGTTTCGGATGGAGCCATCTTTGATTCCAAGAAAGTTATATGTTGCATTTCCCAGTGTGACTCTCAAAGCATTTTGTGAATACTTGTACACGGGACAGGTGGGTAACAAATGGTTGTTTTCGCCTACGACATTGGATAACTTAGGGATCGCCAAATTCTGTAAGGTTCCATTACTTTACGACTTGATTAGTGAGATTTTGTTTGGAATCATTGGTAGAAAAGAGACTGAATTCATTTGTCAAGGAAAGAAGTTGAAGAAGAGATATTTTAAGTTGTTGCAGCTTACTAATACCAAGTTGAATCCAAACTTCAAGTTCCCGTTGGATGAGTATGAAGGGTTTGTGAATACGGTTGATGATGGGTACCTTGATATAGCTTTGTTGAAGAAGACGTCGAATATCCATAAAAACAGTTCAGCATCTGCGTGGAGCTCAAAGAAGAAGAAATCTTATACGAGCATGGTCTCTAGGTATTCCGAACAGGATCCTACGACTGTGGAAGGTTCTGATTATACGCCAGGTCCCGAGAGTCGTTCACAATCGGTGTCTGAATCGCCTGAACACGACCCAGTAGGAGCAGCAGCTCAAGAGACTAAACTTGAAGATAACTCCAAGAGTACTGAAGAAGATACCGATGAATCAGAAAAGAAGACGACGTCGGAGGAAGATACTGAGTTTGAGCTTGGGTTTTTAAATACTGACCATAATGCTTCGATGAGTTTTGGGCCCCGAAGCAAATCTGTCTTTGATAAGATCCATATCACGCAGATGGAGCAGCAGAGTTCAATGGAGGATACCAATGATGACGATAAGGAAAAGCAGTCGGTGACATTGGAACAGTTGGTGAGTCCCGATTCGCCCATTCCATCAGACTATTTCATTGATTTGATATATGAGGTTGCTGCGATTGTGCTTGATATGAAGTTAATGTTGCGTGCAGCCAATGTGCGGCAGATGAGTCGTGCTGCTGCACAGAGTAAGGTTGAGCTTGGAGATGCAATTGCCAAGTTAGAACAGAAGTACCAGCAACAGCAACAGCAACAGCAACAGCAACAGCAACAGCAACAACAACAACAAGAACAGCAACAGCAACAACAGCAAGAACAGCAAGGAGAAAAGAGTTGGTTGGGAACTGCCTCAAGTATGAGAATGGGGTCTCCACGTGTGAGTATGGATGGAATGCATAGTCCTGGTGGCACCAATAGTGGCAAGCTAGAAAAGACGAAATCACAAGCTTCGTTCCGTGGTCTTTCTGCGTTCAAGCAGAACAAGCTGGATCTGAAGCTTGACAATAAGGAAATCGATAAGAGAATTACGAAGATGATACGGAAAGACGAGAAGCTTAAGCTTAAGAGCGAGCGTGAGCGGCAGCAACACGAGAAACAGGAGCAGGAACGTGCGAAACGTGCTGCCCGCAAAGAGGCCAAAGCGCTGGTGCTGGAACAAAAAGTGCGGCCGCTGCTTTTGTCGCGGACGACGCTGCGAGTGAATCTCGATAGCGACACCGCGTCGATCATGACGTTGAAGAAAAAACACAATTTGTTCCATTTTGCAAGCAGAAACGGTGATGTTCTGCCTCGTGATGACAGTTCACTTGATACGGTGCCGATGATACGGCTGCAGTCTGCCACCGGCAGCGTTGCTCTGACAAAAAGCGACCTGAAGAAGCGGCACTTTTTTTCCTTCAAGAAGAAGTAAGAGCACGCCACAAAATATAATTCACTACATAGTGACGTAACGCACGCATATATAGCCACAATTCTCTCTTTTTTTCTTCAGCATAAATACAGCGAGTATTCCCACTCAATTGCCAAACAAGAACAATGTCCTTACAAGAAAACACAGCAACATACACCTTAAACAACGGCGTCCAAATCCCAGCATTGGGACTTGGTACGTGGCAAGCCAGTAAAGAAGGCGAAGCATACTCTGCAACATTGGCTGCATTGAAAGCTGGATACAGACACATCGATACTGCAGCCATCTACGGTAACGAAGAAGAGGTTGGCAGAGGGATCCGTGACTCTGGCGTGCCACGTAATGAAATCTTTGTCACCACCAAGTTGTGGAACGCAGACCACAAGCAGGCGTCCACTGCATTTGATACCTCGTTGAAGAAGTTGGGTTTGGACTACGTCGACTTGTACTTGGTCCATTGGCCCATCTCAACCGATCCTGTTACCAGGAAACAGTACGACGACTTCAACTATGTTGATGCCTACAAGGCTATCCAGGCCATCTATAAGAAGGGCGATGGCCGTGTTCGTGCCATTGGGGTCTCTAACTTCTCGATTGACCAGGTTCAACTGGTGTTGAACGATGCTGATGTAGATGTGGTGCCTGCCGTCAACCAGATCGAGGCCCATCCATTATTGCCACAGCCTAAACTCAAGGCCTTTTTGGAGAAACACAATATCTTTGTCACTGCCTATTCACCATTAGGCTCCACCGGTGCTCCTCTTGGCGCCAACGAAGCGGTCCAATCCATTGCCAAGACTCACGGAGTGGAACCTGCTCAGGTTTTAATTTCATGGGGTATTCAGAGAAAGACTATTGTCATTCCCAAGTCGGTGACTGAATCGAGAATCATCTCCAACCTCAAGACATTGGTGTTGTCAGACTCGGAGTTTGACTTGCTCAACAATTTGGCTGCCAAGCAGGGTGTTACCAGAACCTGCGTGTTTCCAGGATACTCTTTCCCCGCCAACGAATAGTTGAGGCGAGATTTAGTAATAGAGATTTAGATTTAACCTTAACCTTTTTTTTTCTTTTTCAACCCCACACTGAGAAATATGGGGGAGGAAGTATTTCCAAAATGGGAACCGCATCCGAAACATTAAGATCAAGAAAAACCTCCACATAAATACCAATCTTTTCTTCTTCTTTTCTTGTCTGTGTTTTTTTTTGCCTAGTATCTAAACATGAGTATCAATAAAGAACTAGTTGAGTATGCGTATACCAACCTTAAGAACCTTCCACGAGGCGAAGAGTACGAAAAGATGATTCTGTCTGTTCCATACGACTGTTTTGCCAAAGAGTTGGTGATGGCCCGGAACTTGTCGCACGAAAAGGCACTTGATTACGGTAACATTCGGATGAAGGACTATGACTATGACTTTCAACGGCACTTTGAGGCACGAAACGAGTACCTTTCTGGAATCTTTGGCAAGACCAATGGCGATGTGTACTTGGAGCCACCCTTCAACATTGATTATGGGTGCAACATTTCTATTGGCAAGAGGTTCTATGGTAACTTCAACATTACGTTCTTGGACTGTACCCTCATCACAATTGGTGACAATGTGATGGTGGGACCCAATGTCGTGTTCACCACGGCCACACATCCTACCGATCCGCAACAACGGTTGGATATGGTGGAATGGGCCAAACCAATTACTGTGGGGAACAATGTCTGGTTCGGTGCGAGTGCCATTGTGTTACCAGGGGTTACCATTGGCGATGGTGCTGTGATTGGTGCTGGTTGTTTGGTGAACAAAGATGTGCCTGCCAACGCTGTGGTTGTTGGTGTACCCATGAAGATTGTAAGAATTGAAAAGCCCGACAAGAATCAGGTCCCTGAGTGAAATATTTAGACCAAATTTAGAAATAATTTTTAAATTTTACCAGAAAATCTAAATTAAATTCAATTTTATAAACTACTTACCAAATGTCGTGGCAGCCTCCAAGTTACACACCAACGGATGTGGACGACTTTATCATTCCAGATGAAGAAGAGACGCCTCAGCCAACCACAAGTCTGAACTCTGGGTTTTTTTCCGGGTTCGGAGCCGTTCCCAAGGTTGATCTTTCCAGCACATTCGCTCCGTTTGCCACGTCGGTGCCCAATACCACGTTCCAGGAACGCCAGTATTCCGGTGGCGATACGCTTGATGAACCTATTTGGGCCACATTGAAACGGGATATTGTTCAGATCGGGACACGGCTAGCCATTGTCGTATGGCCCATGCAGTTGAAGACACTCGCAGCTCAACAGCAACAACGCTTGGTCACTTTTGCTAACCAACAGGGACTCCGTGTTCCTGCTGGGTTCGTGATGTCTGTTGACGAAGCAGAACCCGCCAGCACCGACGATATCCAGCAAAATAGCTTGGATTGGGACTTATGGGGACCCCTTGTGTTTTCGCTCGTGTACGCGGTGCTGTTGGGTCTTGCTGGACTGAGTCTGCTTGAGGTCAACCGGGTGTTTTCCACCACGTTCTCACTTATCTGGATCTTCTTTGTGTTGATTGGCCTCAATGTCCAGCTCTTGGGAGGCACCATCAGTTTCTTGCTGGCCGCATCGGCCGTGGGGTACTCGATGTTTCCCATCGCAGTGGCAGAGATCTTGTGCTGTGTGCTCGTGCATAGCCGGTTGCTCCGTGTGCCACTCATGGCCCTTGCCAATGTCTGGAGCATTTATGCGGGAGTCATGAGCTTGAAGTGTTCGGGCGTGTTGCCTGGCCGTGTTCTACTTGCAGTGTACCCCGTAGGATTGATGTACTCAGTGTTGAGCTGGTTAGCAGTGATTACTTAGGTCTATAATAAGAGAAGAAGAAATGGAAATGCAATGCCTGAAATGAGCGTACGTGGTGCATCGCCCCGCGAGGTAGAAGATCTGGTGGAAGTAGTAGAAGTAGATGATGCAGTGGTGGTAGAAGACGTATCAGAACGTAAAGTTATACCATCAACATCGCCGAAACCAAGACGGTTGTTTTCCATGTCAAACACCGTGTAGTACTGTCTCATGAACGTGGTGCCCAAGACCCAGTTCGTGTACCAATTGCGGCCCTGGATCCGCGATGCACATAATCCCGCAAGCTCACCAGTGTATTCGTGGTCTTTGAACGATTGAGCAGTCACCACAAAGTCCTTGTCTCCAATTGTGAGTGTGAATTGTGCCGTCAGGTTGCATGGGAACGCATAGTCCCCGGCATTGTTCTGGACCAAGCTTGAGCCAAAGAGCTGGCGGTGGAGCTCAGTGGCTTCATCAAGTGGTAATATTATGCCTGTAGAACCAGTATCAACAATAGCCTGGTGTTCCTTTGTGGTGTTACCGGCAGTAACCGTGGTGTTGATCATCCAGTACGACTGCTGGTTGGGCACTAGATCAACGTAGTGCACATCTTGTGAACGAGCCTGCGATCCAAGCACCATGACACCACCAAACGAAGACGGTACATTAGTCGAAGCATTATTGACAGTGTACGTGACGGGTTTGTCATGGGTCAATACCAATGCAAATACCAGCTGGTCTATGGATCCACTGGCAGTCCACTGCGAGAGCAAGTTACCATCAGACGCAGTGCTGCTTATGCCAATAAGACCACTGATATTATAGTCCTGAAACAAGCCGTCAGTGTTGTTGGCAAGGCCGATTGTCAAGTTAGATGTAGACAATCCGCCAATACTGAAGCTGAGGTTATTACTGGCAAGCGGAACCATGCTGCCCGTGATGTCGTTGATCGTGTATGCAAGCAGGAACGAGGTCTCGTCCACGAGTGGTTTCTTGGTACTGAATTTGTTGATTGTCAGTTGGTTGCACGCCTCGTCGGTACATGAGTCGTTGTAGATCCACGAGTTTGCTGATCCAGTGTCCAAAAGAAGCAGGAATGGATTGTTGATAGCACCATCAATGGTGGCATTCAAGTAATAGATTGACTCGTAGTTGTCAGTATAAAGAAACTGGATGGTTGGTGATACTTGAAGTGTGAGTGATTTGGATGTGGGAACGGTGGGTGCTTTAACATGCATGGGTTTATTGACGGTTGGGGCATTCAGCAGCAGCAGCAAATCGTTCACGCCGAACTCGCTGACAGGCCACAACGCCATCGCCACAGCTACATGGCCCAACACAACAACAAACGGACGGATCATGCTGCAAGAAAAGAAGAACACACATTTGTTACAGAAAACGCGATGGCTCGATTGGGACAAGATCCTCCAACTTCTCGTCCCAATTAAGGTGCATATAACACAAACAGAGAATAGATTTTGCCGTATTGGGAATCGTCTAAAAACAGACAGTATTTTTATGTTTTCGAATCACATCTATGCAGGTGAGATCTGTGCAGGTGTGATCGGTAGGATTAATGTATTCGTTATTAAGATGACCAGTGATTACTTAGTCTATAATAAGAGAAGAAGAAACAGAAACAAGCCGGAAACGAACGTACGTGGAGCATCGCCACGCGAGGTGGAGGATTTGGTAGAAGTGGATTTGGTAGAAGTGGAGGATTTGGCAGATGAAGAAGTGGAAGACAGTGAATCAGAACGTATCGTCACGTTGTCGACATCACCGAAACCAACACGACCATTTTCCATGTCAAACACTGTGTAATATTGATTTAATAACAGTGAGCCAAGTACCCAAAAGTCGATATTTGGTCCGCTATAAATCAACATTTCACATTTATCATCTGAATACTTAATATTTGGACCTCTGAACGTATCTGCAGTTACCACATAGTCTTTGTCTCCAATCATGAGTGTGATTTGCGCCGTCAGGTTACATGGCATCTCATTCACATCGTAATATTCATCGTCTGAGTCCGGTCCAATGATGTAGCTGTGTAGATCATCGAAGTCCTCCTTTGGCACACCCATGCCACCATAATTAATTGAGACGATAGCTTGGTGTTCCTTTGTGGTGTTTCCAAAAGTAATAGAGGAGTTGACGCTCCAGTGCCAGTACTTATTGGGCGTAATGTCGATGTAGTTTACGCCTGGCAAACGGGCCTGTGATCCAAGCACCATGACTCTATCAACAGAAGCAGGCAAGTCTGCTGAAGTATCGTCAACGAGGTACGTGATGGATTTCTTGTATAACACTCCAAACACCAGTTCATCTATGGCTCCGCTGGCAGTCCACTGTGAAAGTAAGTTATTGTCAGACGCAACGCTGTTGATGCTAATAAACCCACTGAAATTGCACGGCGCGAACGAACGGTAAGTGTCGTTCATAAGGCCCAACTTCAAGTTTGACGTGGATAATCCGCCAATACTGAAGCTGAGGTTGTTGCTGGCTAGTGGAAACATGGAAAAGCTGGAATTATAATCCTTGTCGAAATATGTGGTCTCATCAACGAGTGGATTGTTGGTGCTGAACAATGTAAGGTCTCCGCAAAAACGGTTGTCGTACGTATCATTGTAGACCCACGAGTAATTCCCTGTGGTGTCAAATACAAGCGGGAGCGGATTGTTGGTAGAGCCTTCAATAGTGGTGTTTAAATAATAATACGTGTCATTCAAGTCATCTTCCATAGAGTAAAGAAACTGGACGGTTGGTGAAAGTTGAAACGTGGGGAAATCGGAGCTAACGTTTGATGCTTTGACATTCACATTGCCATGATCGCTGCTAGGCAACAATGCCATCGCCACAGCTGCATGGACCAATACAATAACAAACAGAAAGATCATGTTGCAAAAGAAAAATAGATAAACTTTTTAAAATCGCGATGGCTCAATTGAGTCAGACCCTCACAAGGTTTACGAAAAAAAAGGGAACGCAATATCCGCATTTGGAATTGCAAAAAAATTCAGAAATTATTTTCATATTTTCCATCATATCTGTGCAGGTGTGATCTGAGGTCTACGACAGTCATTGGATTAATGTATTCGTTATTAAGATGATTAGTAGTGATTATTTAGTCTATAATAAGAGAAGAAGAAATGGAATAACTAAGCCAGAAACGAACGTTCGTGGAGCATCGCCACGCGAGGTGGAAGTTTTGGGGGATTTTGTAGATGTGGAAGATTTGGTGGAAGTAGAAGACACTGAATCAGAACGTAACGTCACACCATCATAATCACCAAAACCAACACGATTGTTTTCCAAGTCAAACACCGAATAATATTGTTTCAAAAACGGCGTGCCAAGTATCCAAGTGTCGAACATTGTGCTGAAGACCAACATCTCACATATGCCATCTGAATCTTTGACCTCTTTACCTTTGATCATATCTGCAGTCACCACAAAGTCCTTGTCACCAACCCTGATTGTGAATTGCGCCGTCAGGTTACACGGTAACTGATCCAGGTTGTACAAGTCACTGTCTAAGTTCGGCCCAAGTAGCTGACGTTGGAGAACAATGAGGTCATGATATGGAATCAATAATAACACAGAACCAGTTGCGACGGCAATTTGGCGTTCCATAGTAGTGTTTCCAGCAGTAACAGTGGAGTTGAACGTCCAGAACGTGTCCGGGCCTGGCACAACGTCGGCGTAGTGGACGTCTGGCAAACGGGCCTCTGATCCAAGCACCATGACACCACCAACAGAAGAAGGCAAGTCTGCTGAGGTATCGTTGACAAAGTACGAAATGGATCTGTTGAATGACACTCCAAACACCAGTTCGTCTATGGTTCCATCGTTAGCCCACTGCGAGAGCACGTTAGTATCAGATGCAAGGCTGCTGATACCAAGATACCCATCGATACCGTTCGGTACTAGAAAGAGGTTAGTATCGTTGACAAGAAGGATCTTCAAAGTAGACGTGGACAAGCCAGAAATGTTGAGGTCAAGCTTATTACTATCAAGTGGAACCAAGGTGTAGTTGTACCCCGGGGAAACCAGGTACGGGATTTTGTCGACAAGTGGCTTTTTGGTGCTCAACTTTGTCAGCTGGTCGCAGTAACCGCTGCTACACGAATCGCTGTAGACCCACGTGTAATTCGAGATAGTATCCAAAACAAGCAGGAAGGGGTTGTTCCTAGCGCCTTCAATGGTGACGTTTAGGTAATAAGTCAAATTATAAGGGTTAGTATAAAGAAACTGGACGGTTGGAGAAAGTTGAAATGTGGGGGAAATGGAGCTAACGTTTGATGCTTTGACATTCACATTGCTGATAGGCAACAATGCCATTGCCACAGCTGCATGGCCCAATACAATAGCAAAAAACATGTGCTGCTAAAGAAAAATAGATAAACTTTGTAAAAACGCGAAGCCTCGATTGAGTCAGACCCTGGCACTTTTCGTATTTTAGGTTTACAACACCAAAAAGGGAACGCAATATCCGTATTTGGAATTGCTTATAATTCAGACAGTCCGCATTTGGAACCACCAAAAAAACAGACATTAATTTTCATGTTCTCGTATTTCGGATTTTGTTCGTAGTCTCGCGCTCGTGGCGTTGTCGTACTCAACGTCAGATGACGTCGCTTGCAACACCGTTCGAGCCCCGAGGCCGGAATTTTATATGATGAACAAAATGGATGTGAACAATCTCTGAGTGGGTCTTACGGCCTACGTAGATTACAAACCCTGCCTTCCTACTGACAATTCTTTTTATTAGACTAAACTATCCGCCCTTTTTCCGTCTCTTTTTTCTCTCCATCTTGGCGATCTCCTGGATATCGTCCTCGCTCGGCTCATATATGTGCCAAATTGTATAATGCGGCAATCCTCCAACCTTATAGCCCATCTTCTTCGCCATCTTGCCAAACGCCTCGGTCTCGGCGTGGTTTTCAAACGTAAATGCCGGGAAATGCACCCCGTGTCTAAAGATCTGGGCCCGGGCCAAGATCGACACACCTCCAACTCCGTCCAATTCAATGACATCGTTGGGGCTTCCACGCAGGTCCCGAATGTACCCCAAATGTACTCTCCAAGTAGGATACTCGGCGTAACCTTCAACAATGACATCATCTTCGTCCAACGTGTGTGCGAGCTCAATGGCGGCGTCCGACTCCAACCACGAGTTCAAGTCGTACGCCTGTTCGTGGTCGTCACCTAAAAAGACAGGCAACGGTCTCCATACGTTGGGGACCATCACATCGAAATCATGTTTCATCAAGTCTTCAATGACTTCACCAGGACACGTTTCAATGTCCACATCACGCCAGTAGATCCACAGATGGTACGGTTTCAATGCGCTCGACGTCAACCAGTTTCTGGCCCGTCCCATCAACTTACGCCGGATCCCCTGGACCTTGACTGCGTGTCTATCACTGAATCCCTGGCCAATGATCTGGCCGAAATCCTTCTTGAAGATAGTGACGGACCGGAACGGATCGTTGAAGCCCTTGTGGCGGGACTTGGGGTTCGTGTACGCGTTCTGAACCATCTCGGTATACTTGGTGTCCATGTACAACTGGTACAATTCCTGGGAACCCTTGACTCCATTGACATTGGATTCTTCTTCCTTCAACTTCTGCAATAATGTGCCATTCTGCAACGCAACCGAGTATTCAAATGCTGTTTCCAACGTCCTGTCGTCCGGAGAGCAGTCGGACACAAGGAACGCAATATCGATTAACGAGTGGTCGTACGTCAAGTTCATCAAGTTGTAAAAGGCCATGGGCATCACATTCTCGGCGTTCCGCAACGGCATCAAGAACAAGACAACATCGCCATGGTTCTTACCGTCAGGCGAGCCACGATAGTCGTCCAAATCATAGTACTCGACCACGTCATGGTACGCTTCTTCTGGTGTCCGGAGATCGGCGTCCAAAACAGACGCATCGCTCTGTTTTGTCACGCCGTCACCGGTGACACTGTAGACGTCAAAGTCCAGCAGTGACACTGGATCCACAAGCAGCGAACTCTTGGACACGCTTCCAGACGACGAGTTGCGCCAAAACACGAGCCATAGCACCACAAACGATACCACGCCGATGAACAACCGCTTGATCCATTCTGCTCTCAGGCTCTTTTTGGGCTTGAGCTTGTTATAGCTGTCGAATTAGTACTTGTTGTGTTTGATCGTTGTTCTCCTTCTTATACATACATTGGGAGATCGGACTTCTTCCCGTAGGTATCTATAACCATGTTACCGTGTTGCGTTGAACGTGTAGAGCAAAAAAACCCTGAAACGGAAACGACGCAGCAAAGCACAATAGGAATTGAACAAAACCTGTATATAAACTTTTTTTTTTTATTCTATTTTAGAGGCGGCTCCATAATAATAGCAATAGATTTTTCAGACGTGTTCCTCCAAGTTGTTAATGTCTGGCTGGAACCATTCGTGTTTTAGGGTTTGCCAGCATTTGCGGGCGATAGCAACGGCATCATGTTCTGATGCAGCCATTCCTTCGATGTAGACTTTGAGTTTTGGTTCGGTTCCGGATCCACGGCACGTGAACCGCACGGTTGCTGTTGCGTCGCGGAGCACGGCGGTGATCATTTGCGATTTAGGGTCGGTAGGAAGCACCGGCTGGTGCGAAGCCGTGGATGAATCGTATCCTGTAGTCAAGTCACGCCACGACTCCACCGTAAACGTGCCTATAGTAGCAGGAAACGGTTTATTGGTGTTTCTCACTGTATCAAAGATCTCCTTTGTCTTGGCCAAGTCATGGAGTTTGTAGTAGCCATTACATTCCTTAAAGTAGCCGTACGTGGCGTATCCCTGTTCGAGCTTGGCTATAGGATCAAGCAGTGACCCACTGAACCATTTCTCGTACAATTGAAGAAATACCACGGCTGCCGCCACACCGTCCTTATCATTGACCAAATCAAACATGAACCCAATCGCTTCCTCGTAGGCAAAAGGTACGGCGTACCCCTGTGTCTTGACATCAATGGCTTTGTTTCCGATCCACTTGAATCCAGTTAACGTATCTTCGTAATGGAACCCACGTTTCTCGGCCATAGAACGCAAGATCTGTGACGAAACTGTTGAGTTGAGCAAGTACGTCTTGGCCATTTGATCAGGAGGAACCACCTCTTCGATATAATAAAGCGCAAACAAGAACCCAATCTCGTTTCCTGTCAATTGGCGCCACTGGCCGTCGCTGGTCTTGATCGCTACACTGAACCGGTCGGCATCAGGATCATTGGCAAGCACCAACTTGTGGCCATGGGCATCGGCCGTAGCCATCGCCAAGTCCAAGGCTCCCTTTTCTTCTGGGTTAGGGAACTTGACAGTAGGAAAATCGGCATTGGGCTGCGCCTGTTCAGTTACCGTCACCATGGTGTATCCCTCGAAGCAATGTTCCATTGTCTTAGCAAAGATATCGAGACCCACGCCGTGTACGGGCGTATACACAAACAGAGACGTGAGTTTGGTGGTGGTGACCAACTTCTGTTGAACCTTGGCGATGTACAACTGCGTGATATCGTCAGCCACATACACCAAGCGTCCTGAAGCGACTCCTGCCTCAAAGTTGGAGGCTACGTTCCAACTTGTGGGCCATGGGTCCAAGTTGGTGTTGATGGCAGCCGCAATTCCGTCGTCGTGTGGTGGAATGATCTGACACCCGTTGCCATAGTACACTTTGTAGCCGTTATCTTTGGCAGGGTTATGCGATGCAGTAACCATCACACCCGCAGCAGCACCGTACGTATCGATAGCAAACGGAACGAGTGGTGTGTGAACAAACCGATGCTCGCCATTCGTACCAGGCTGACTTTCCTGGGACAACCCTTGGCCCAAGTACCATACCTTCAAGCCAGCAGCTAGAGCCACGCTGGCCGTGATCTCGGCAAACCGCTGCGAATGGTGGCGATGGTCGTGGCCCACCACGATCGCATCACCTTCGTTCTGTTGTTTAATGTACAGCACCAACCCCTGCGATGCCTGGAGCACCGTCACATCGTTCATGTACGCAAACCCCGCCGTCATCTCGGCACGAAGCCCGGCAGTACCAAACGCGATGCGCGGCCGCATCCGCCATTCCAACTCCGCTACGTTGTTCGATTCGCAGAGGTGCGTGATCTGTGCGCGCGTCTCTTCATTGACATCAATAGCCAACCACTTGTTTGCCAAATCCATAATGTAAAAAAAGAATGGTACAAAAAATGGCACAAAAATGTTACAAAAATGTTGATAAAATTATACAATTTTTCACGTATACGTCAACTGGTACTCGTTGACCAGCGAATTAGAGGCAAGCCCCCATAACTTGATTTCGTTACTGTTTATGAAACTGGTGTCGCTCGCATCGCTTGTCATTGCCAACGCCACGAGATCGGGCACCTTTAGCGTGCCACAACGACGCCATGTCTTGGTTTTCTTGATGTAGCGGTGCACGGCAAGCTGAACCGTATCGTAAGCCACAAGGACCAGCGACGACGGATCAATGACAAAGTCTGTACAGTCATCGATTGTGTGCACCACGATGTTCTTACGCAAGTCAAATACTTGTAAACAGCTCGATGTCTCGGCCGACACCACTGCCATCCAGTAGCCGTTGCGCGCAAAGGTGATTTTGGCGATGTGTCGGTATTTTGTCGCTAGCGTCGCGACGCGCGCGCCGTCCACCACGCTATAAATCTCCACCGACGCCGCGGTGCCGATAGCCACAAGGAGCCCGTCAACATGCACTGCAGCACATGTAGCGTCAGTAATCGGTACGCTGTGAATCATAGACAGTCCACTGTAGAGCAGCCACATCGACTTACTAACAGCAATAAAGAGATGTGCCACTCCTGGATGCGCTACCACCGCCATGATATTGGAAATAGCGAGACTTTTTTCGCCCACCACAAGTTTATCGGCGTACGCTAGCACCGCAATACGCTCATCATCATGGTCCGTAATATCTGTCACCGCCACCACACCACTTGCTGCCTGTTCTGTCACGTCTCCCGCATCATTTACCCTCGCTATCTTGTCGGTATCTACCACCACAAGTTCATGGCGCTCAACACAATAGTTCCATGCGCGCACCGTTTCTCCCGGCCGGGCCACCGTGCGACTCGGTACGATTTCCACCACCGCCTCGGCACCCACCGAGAACAGAACCTTTTGTTTATGGAGCGCAAAGAGCCTGGCACCAGCCTCAGAAATCTCAGTCTTAATTTGTGCCACTGTCTCTGTCTCTGTCTCTGTCTCTGTCTCTGGCTCTGGTTGAGGTTCTGGATCAGTGGCTAGTTGTTGGAGTGCTGCCTTGGCCTCGTCGCGTTCACGGATCGCGGCCGCTGCGACTCGCACCGCCGCATCGTGGTGGTAGAGCGCAGCACTCAACTCCTGACGCGCAGCATGGAGCTGTTTACGAAGCACAAACACTTCCATTGCCACTGCATCCCACTCGTTCTGGAACGCAGCCAACATCTGAGGAATCGACGTGGCTCCGCTTACTTTAGGCGGTGCTATGCTCGGCACCGCAAGCACAATGAGTTCATCGGCCGTTAACGGCTCATCGTTCACAGGATCGGTGCTGCTTGTCGATAAATAACTGACGATGTTCTTCTTATCAAACACAGCACCACTGCGAGGCAGAACCACGGGTTCTATTGCTGTTTCGCCGGTGATGGAGCAGAGCATCGTTGTTACATGAAAAAGAAAAAAAAAACAATAATTGTATATTTCGCACTAAATTTATCATCATCATTTCTCATCGAACGAGTGTCTCGAATGCATCGATACCGGCACGTGCTCGTAGGCCACTGGTGGCTGGATCGTTCTGTAGCGACGACGGTTCGTGCCAAACATACCACAGCAATGGCCCAACAAACTCATGACGACAACAAGCAATGCTGCCACTGCCAGTGACCAGATAAAGGCATAAAAGTTTACTGAAAGGTACGATTTGGCACCAAACTCGGAGATGTTGTTGTTGACTTGTTTCCGTACAAAGAGGTACGTCCCGGTGGCACACGCGGCCAGCGCCAACGCCAACACAAAGATGATGGCCTCAAACACAAAGTTGAGGAACAGGAGACAACAGTTATCGGGCGAAAGACAAAACGCAAGGAGCTGCACCACCACCGAGATGGCACTGAGCGCCGCCACGACTATCACCAACACAAACGAGGCCTTTGTCACCGAGTTCAAGCTCAGAATATCGTTTTCTAACGATCCAGGCAAATTGAGGGTCTGGTAACTGACGTTATCGAGCAAGACTTGGATCTGGGACCGTAATGTCGACGAGAGCTGGGCCAGAAGCGGTACTTCACTGATGGTGTTGGTCAATGTACGGTTCAACTCGTCCTTAAACACTTGTAACGGATCAAACCCGTACGCTGCCTTTGCGGGCGAGCACCATGTAATGTTCACCTGTTTGTTGTTGAACTCACTGACATACTTTTGTAACTTGGCATCGTACGTCAGTTTGCTGGTGAGCGAGCCACGACAGTAGCCCCAGTAACTCACGGTGTAGACGTCAGCAATGCCCAACTGTTGAAGCGTAACCAGCAGCAACAAGTTGGTGATGGTTTGTTGGACACCCTCGTTGCCCAACGACTGGGCGATGGGAGCTGCGGCCAGAGCTATTGACTCAGGAATACTGGCTCTCTTGGTAGGCAACTCCCGTTTGGGAAACTTTGAAGCATCAATCACCGACGATAAGTTAAGTTTGTTGAGCTGGAAATCAATGAGGTATGTGTTGGTAAGGTACGACTCGGCCTTGTACGAGCCCGTGAGCGCAAATACGCCAAGCACAAGCGTGGCTAGCGATAAAACTATAAGTATGAACCGAAAGAATCTGAACATCATCTTGTGGTGGTGGTAATGATTCTAATGTTTGTGTGGGTCCAAGTGGGTTGTATTTATTGTAATGATTTGATCGGATATAAAAAAAATCAACAGATAAAAATAGAAACTGGCTGAGCGCGTCAAGTAAGAATTGGTGATGCTCGCAATGATACTTTCCAAGGCTTGTTCCTAAATTGTGACTGCGTGTTCTTGGTAAGTCACTGACAGCAGCAGCAGATTTTCATCTATTTATCTCTTACAGATCTGATTGTTACGTAGACAACACTTGTTTCGTCTATCTTAAATCACCATCACAAGGATGCTGGCTATTGCTGATCTCTGCTGGCTCTATGGCTTGATTTGGGAAAGGACCCGTGACCAGGGCTCCATAACCACTTCCCTAATCTCGCCTCAGTTTTGTTCTCTCCTCGAATTATATCGTTTTCTCGGGGTGGCTGTCGTATTGTTACTACTTATACATTGTCCTTACTATGTTACACGGGTGGATGATGGTGGTGGTGGCGGGAGGCGGGGCTCATTCTTTCGCCCATGCTTTATTTTTAGCACTCGATTTTCTTTGTTCTCTCACACACTCTCTCTTTTTTTCTCTCTTAATCCTCAAGATCATCAAAGCCATCCAACAATTCCTTTTCCAACTCATCCAAATCCTCTCCTTTTTGTTTCTTTCCATTCACAATAGGCTCATCGTCATCTTCTTCTAATTCTCTCTTCTTTGAATTGTACGCATCTTTAATAAACGAATCATATTTCTTTTCTTTCTTCTCTCCCTCGTCATCTTCCTCTTCATCATCATCTTCTTCTTCATCATCATCATCATCGCTTATATCAGCCAAGAATTCATCCACTTCTTGGTTGGCTTCATCCAAATCGTACCGCTCAATCGATTCCACCGAATCAAACCGCGGCCGAGTAGTTTCAAGTACTTTTTCGGCCTGTCTTTCAAGCACCTTCTGGTACTTGGTGATATCCTTAGGATTCACCTCCCATCCGTCAGCAACATTGTCTCCAATCACATACTCCGTCTCATCCACCTTGCTCCACGTACTCAAGCATGCAAAGAGCCAGTCAGGATTCACAATATGGACATCAGGAAGAATCCGCCTCGCCACGCGCGCTTTGAACGTGGGTCCGCCGCCGTTGGCGGGGTCTCGACAAACCACATGCGTCACTTCGGGATACACCTCGTTCACCACTCGCACACCAAACTGCTTACACCAAATCACAATGTCCGCCGTCTCGATATTGAGTCCAATCGGAATGATCCCCAGAAAAAGAACCGTGATGCCCTGCAAACACTGGCTCTTCATTTGCGGTATTATCTTCGTCAAGTCGGGCTTGGTACTCGTCTGATCAACCACCTTATAGTACTCGCTATGAATATTCAAAAGCACCTTGTTAAGTGAAATCAACTCGTTATCATCGTCATAAAGCAAGTTATCGTCTTCATCGGAATCAGAATCTTCGTCATGGTGCTCTTCGTCCGACTGCTCGCTACTATGATGGTGCATCTGCTCCAAATTCTGTTGCATCTTCGCCAATGGTCGTTCGTGTTGCTGCTGCTCAATCGACTGGTTTCGTGTGATCGACTGCTCAATCAATAAATCAGTGTTTCCTTCACCTCCACCAAGCTCAAGAATCCGATCCACAGGTGACTGGTCAATACCCACTGGTTCCTTGGACTCAGTATCAGGCACAGTACTTTCGCTTTCGTCCTGTTGTGCCTTTAAGCGAGCAATGGCCTTTCTATTCTTGGTGGGGCCCGTTAACTGACCATTCTTTTTCGGAAGGAAACTCGAATTGATATCGCCAATACCCACAAAGAAATCGTACGGTACCACTTTGATCAAGTTGCTTTCCCATTGCCACACATCGCCACGATCATCTATGATGACCACCATTGACTGGTCAACGGGGAAAAGACGTTTCAAGTTCTTATGTGTGAGGGATCCGCTCTCGTCTCTACTGAGTATACGGTCTCCGAAATATTTGCCTTCAGGGTCAATGATGTTGGCAATAGCAAGGGCATAGTTTCTTGTTGCCATGGTGTAAATATGGAGCTCGTATTTGTTGGCAATCTCGGCCAAAAAGTCCAGCAATCCGGGCCGGACCTTGACGTAATAGATACATTTGGTGGTTGTGGGTCTTGGGCCTGTCCATCCTGGAGGCAAAATGGGTTCTTCTTCGAGTGAGAATGTCCGTACGTCCTTCACTGCAGGATAATTGGAGTTTGAAGGGTCCAGCTGCCATTCGCCGACGGTGGGGTCGACAGTAGCATGAATGACGGTCTGGTCGAGGTCAACAACCAAAATCAACTTTCTTTCTTGTGTCAAGCGATCGGTAGTGCTCTGTTCGATCTTGGTGGCCTCGTCGATGCTGATTTTGAGGCCGGTGTTATCATGGGACATCTCGATGGTGGCGCGTTCCTTATAGTCGTATCCAGTGTAGTCCTTTTCGTCGTCCACCGCCATACCACAGAGAGCACACAAACCACCATATTGGACGGTATGGGTGCATGCCTCGATGACACTAAAAAGTATCACGTCGCTGTGGGCAATTTCCTGGTCGACTTGGATATAGATGTCTTTGACTTCTCCTTCTAGCGGACTTTCAAATGAACCAATGCGTTCGACCCTGATTTTGGGTGGGATTTCAAGTTTAGAGTTTGGATCGTCTTCGTACTCCCAGTAGCGGTAGCGAAACACTGTTTTGTGCCTCGAGACCGTGTCGCCCTGGCGACAAAACACTGCGCTGACCGTCACCGGGAACGGTACTGACAGAGGAAGTGTAATGGGCGTGGGTTCAAACATTTGCACAGTCCCACTATTAATAAGTATATGTGGCTCTAAAAACGGGTGTAATTGGACGTGGACCGGAGATGTGGACGTGTAGGAGTTCTCTGGTTTTAGTTTTTGTTTTGAGGATGGCATATTATTATTGGAAAAAAATATAAACGTGATGCATCATGTGATCTAGTCTCTAAATATATCTTTTGTAAAACTTTATACACACTAAAAGTAGTTTAAAATACTTCCCATAATTCTTTTCCAAAATAGCTCTCCTCACATGACCAAATAATACCCAGCCGCTCCACACGTTCGCCTACTTCACCTTCAATATCAAGTGGGAAAAGTTCAATGTTACCGTATGCAATCAAATTTTGTGATTTGTAACGTCTAATCACCGCAAGTGGAACTTTTGTATTCTCTTTATCGTAAACTAAGCCCTGGACCCAGTCGCCCAAACGAACGATTTTTCCTTCATAGCGCGCGGAATCGGTAACCACAATGACACGGCTGATGATCGGCTCCACAGTGTTGCTGTACCACAAAACAGCTTCCTTTTCAGGCTCGTGGAGGTTAATGTCCAACGGTCTCCATAATTCAACATATTTCTGAACTTTTCCGGTGGCAGGATTTGTCATTTGACCCGTTTCTTTGCGGTACAATTCATATTGCAGAAAGGTCCCTTCATCAGGTTCGGCTTCTGCCACTGCCGTACCGTTTCGGATCGCCTTACTGATCTGCTGCGAGTCAATCTCATGATAAAACTTGATTTTTGGTGTCCCAGCTACAGGAACTTCGACTCCACTTGAACACCAGTCAAATACCTCATCAATGAACGGATCTTCTGTGCGCGATTCGTATGGATACTGGTGGCTGTGAATCCGAATATCGACATAATGATTACCCAAAGACGTAAGCACCATGGTGCTGGTAGTTTCTGTAGCTTCTTCCGGTGGCCATTGGATACTGATCCGTGAAGATAAAGACATGCTGCTGAAAAACGGGTATTTGGGTGTGCTTTTTATAGCGAAAGAAATTCCGCGAGCGGAATCTGATAAACTTGGGGTACAGGAAGGTTCCAATTAATTGGCGCATGTCTCTTGAACTAATGTCGCATCTGTTTTTAGAATTCTTGTTTATCACTTAAACTTATTGGCGCATGGGAAAAAAGTATTTTGCCAAATAGCATCAGTAAAACTGTGTTTGTCTAATTCAATATTGTCATTCTTCTGGAATACTATTTGCTGACTATGATTTAAAAATATACCTTCACCTAGTTGGCGTCACAATAAAATGTTTATAATCTATTTCTAAGGGACATCTTCAAACACATAGATTGTACTGCGAATTGTTAGTATGTCATGTACATGGAGGTTACTCCTTTTAGTAACCTTTAATTTTTACATTGGGTCATGAAACGAAGCGAGCCTTCTCATATTCAATTCTTTCAAAGTACAATGAATTATGAATTCCGTTATGAGTCTGGATGCCAGACCATTCTTGATGAAAGTGGTCGACCTGCAATGGATGAGTCTGATTTGGATGATTGTATCCCTCTCGAGCCTCTCTGTACCTTAAGTGTCTATCAGGAATCAGAAGGATATCAAAATAAAGATGACCCTGCAAAATCAAAGGTCAAAAGAGTCAAGAAGGAAGAAGATGAATTTGAGGTGAAAGCAAAATATAGAAAGTACTTGATTGAAGAGAAGGAGAAATTCTTGGGTATGTGGGAAGAAATGCCTCAAAGATCTACTGCCTCTATTGCAAGGGAATTGAGAATAAAGGTTAGGACAGCTCAAAGATGGGTTAAAGAATACAACGATCATCCTACAGACGATGTACCAATTCCAAAAAAACGAGGTAAAGCTGCAAAACCCAAGTTAAATGAACTACACAAAGAATTCTTAACTACCATCATAGATGCCAAGGCAGATATTCTTATCGATGATATGATGAAATCTTTAGCAGATGAGTTTGATGGTCTCAGTGTGACAAAGACCACAATGCATAACTTTTTGAAAAATGAATTGGTCTTCACTTTTAAGCTATCAAGAAAAGAGAGCCGTGAAAGAAACTCTGATGAAAAGATTCAAGCTGGATTCGATTTTGTTCAAGAACTTAAAAACTCGGATGTTGACTATACAAGAAATTGCATATTCATTGATGAAGCAGCATTTAATGTTAGCATGAGAAGAACTGGGGGATGGTCTGCGAAAGGAACAACACCTGTTGTTAAGGTACCATTTACACGAGCTGAAAATAAATCCATTCTTGGTGCGATTTGTTCTCAAGTTGTTGTACACTTAGAACTTAAAAAGCCCAGAGTAGTTCAAAATAAAAAGCGAAAGGCTGGCACGAGCACATGTATAGATACTTCCAAAGGTACTGTCACAGGGCATTTTAAGCAATTCTTACTAGATGTGATGTCTGAATTGGACAAACATCCTATTCTAAAGAATTCATATTTGGTTATGGATAATGCCCCCATCCACGAGAACATTAGTATTGAAAGAATTATTAATGCAAGAGGCTACAGAGTTCTCTATCTACCTCCATATTCACCTGAGTTGAATCCAATCGAACAATTTTGGCATGTGATCAAGAGTAAAATAAAGAGGGAAGGTCTTCTGCAAAACGAGATGTTGTCCTATAGGATTACTGATGCTGCACGCAAGGTTCCCATTTATTCCATACAAAATTCTATCCAACACTCCGTTCACTGTTTCGAGATTTGTGAAAATAAACTACCTCTTTAAAATAACCGATTGGCTGAATTTTTGATGTGTTTTTTACTTATATCTTACTGAACTTTACAAGACATTTGTTAAAAGATATTCATATCGTGAGTGTATTTTGTTCGAAACAGAAATGAAAAATATGTAGACTAATTATGACAAAAAATCAAAATGCATTGGCAGATTACTCTATACTGTAACGTAGATTTCTCAAAGCAAGGACGACATTTGAAATTGTGCGCGCACCAGAAATCTATACGTGAAAACGACATTAATTTAAGAGAGGTGCGCCAATTCGGAACTTACTGTAAATTTCTGCTCAGAAACAATAGCTGTTGTTGTTCATGTATGAGATAATCAAGTATCTTGATTCTTTGTCATATTCTGACTATTTATCTTGACTTTATAACAAGTGTTTGTTGCATCACATAATCATCAGCTTCACACGCTCACTTACTTGTCCATCAACTTCTTATGGGAAAAGTGAATGTTGCCAAATACAACCAAATTTTGTGATATGTAAGTGCACCTTTTTTGTCTCCTTATCGCAAACTAAGCTGGACCCAAACGAACTCTTTTTCCCTCGTAGCGCATGGAATCTAAGACACGACTATTGAATACCACAACACAACTTCGTTTTCAGGTTCTTGGTGGTTTATATTCAATCTAGTAACAGCTATTCAGAGTTATTGTGTTTGGTCTTTTACTCAGTTCATATTATAAGCTTTTTACCTGGCTACATTATTAAATATTCGTATACTCAAAATCTTGAATGAACATGCAACACTTGGCCGATAGCCACTGTCATTTGCTGACGTCATGCGACACTAGAGCGAAAGATGGCTTGATCGATCGCTTGAATATGGAACAACGACCATACTTCTACCATCTCATGAGCACCAACCAGTTTGATCTCGAGCTTATTGTCCAATTGTTGCGGGGCATCAAGGGCCCATATGTCGTGCCGTATTTCGGGATCCATCCGTGGTACGCACATCTTTTTGCCGTGGAACCAGTGCTGGGATCAGATGCTGAACAGAAACTCGCTCATTATACACGTGTGCTTGAACCAGAGCCACTGGCAGACTTGCTTGCGGTGTTACCGGTGCCCATCGACTTGGAGTCGCACATGATGCGCATCGCCGAAATCATCGATCTCCACCCCGGACCGTATGGCGTGGGCGAAATCGGGCTCGATAAGGTTTTCCGCGTACCTTCCAACGGCTACTTTGGTAACCAGCATATTCCTAATGATTCCAAGCAGAAATTGACTGTGTGTCGCGTCTCGATGGATCACCAACTTGCAGTTTTCCAGCGCCAGTTGCAATTGGCCAACGAGAACAAGAAACAAGTCCTGCTCCATTGTGTCAAGGCACACGCTAAACTCTACGACACCGTGGTACAGTATCCTTTGATTCCAGCCGTCATTCTACATTCGTACAGCGGAAGCATTGATCAGGCCCGGATGTGGATGCGCACGTTTGCTCGAGACCGGCTCTACTTTTCACTATCGCACTGGATCAACGGAGCCAAACTGCAGCTACTTGCTCAATTGTGCGAGCATCTCGACGTCACACAGCTATTGATAGAAACTGACTATTCTCTTGACACAGCAACCGACTACGAATCGCATTTGGTTGAGATCTATACTCAAATCTCCAGCACCAAGCCGTTGTCGAAGCAACAGCTCTGGCATAACATTCTCGCATCCATAGGACTCAATCCATAATAATAAAAAAATACTATTTCATTGCTTGTTGTTTTGTTAATACTACCTACAATCTCGACTTGATGATGTCAACAAATTCTGGCTTCAAGGAAGCACCACCAACAAGGAACCCATCGACATCGACCTTGTCCTTGAATTCAGGAGCGTTCTTACCGTTGACAGAACCACCGTACAAGATTCTGACTTCAGCAGCCTGCTTTTCACCAATGGTCTTGGCCAAGTGAGCTCTGATACCCTTGTGGGTGTCTTGTGCGTCCTGTGGAGTGGCAGCCAAACCGGTACCGATGGCCCAGACTGGTTCGTAGGCAACAACAATGTTGGTCCAGTCGTCGACAATCTTGGAGACAGCATCCAATTGTCTGGCACAGACATCCAAAGTGACACCGGCCTTACGTTCTTCCAAAGTTTCACCAATACACAAGATAACAGAGATACCTTGTTGCAAGGCAAACTTGGTCTTTTCAGCAATGAATTCGTCGGATTCCTTGATGATGGTTCTTCTTTCGGAGTGGCCGGTCAAAGTCCAGGTAGCACCCAAGTCCTTGAGTTGATCAGGTGAGATTTCACCAGTGTATGCACCAGAAGCCTTGTTAAAGACGTTCTGGGCAGAAACCTCAACGGTCTTTTGCTTGTTTTCAGCAACAGCCAATGGAAGGTATGGGGCTGGTGGAGCAATCACAACGGCAACGTTGGCTGGCAAATCGGCTTTGTTCAAGTTGTCCACGATTTGCTTGATGGACTCGCTGGTCCCGTTCATTTTGAAGTTACCTCCGACAAAGAATTGACGTGCCATGTTTGATGTTATGTTTGTAGTCGTTAAAAAGACAATTGTGTAAGTGAACCTCTTTTTTTTTTTTTTGGCTCTTTATATATGCGAAAAGTCGGCCGTCACCAGATGGAAGGGGACGGTGCGGTGTGCGTGTGATCTCCGAGTCAGCTGAGGCTCGGACCTTAGTTCTCCACGCGTACATCGCACCAAAAATCCCCAACCATATTTCGTCCTCTGTATCTGTCCAGGGCAGATCAGGAGATAGACCTTGGTAGCTTATGGCTGTATAGGCTACATGCCACTATCAATTGACCAATGGGTGGCCCCCCGGGGTTGTACTCCTATGGTTGTTGCGTTTCATTATGGAAAAGTTCCTTTTCTCCAGCCTACATACTCCGAGGTGCGCTTTCCTATTTCGGATTGGTCCATTAAATTACATATATACGTATATTATATTATTATCAATTACAATTCTCTTCAGCGGTGTCTCCACTGCTGCTGTCTGTTCCCATTTCTTCCAGCTCGAACTTACTGTAGCCTTTGTTGTGGATCTTGTTGTATGCCTCCTTGATCGCTTTGTTCTTGCTTCTATTACTCTTGATCGCAGTTCTCTGGGCCTCAATGATCCCGTTGATATCCATGTCTTCAGGGTTACAAATCTTACCCTTGGAGTTGAAACTAACTTCTTCGCCCACCTCACGACGCACCTCTTCATCTATCTCGTCTTCAGGTAAGTCGTCCCACGTCAATAACCTCGTTTTCAACTTGTACCTGTGAGTATCGGTATTCCGTTTCATGATCAAATACTGACAGTGTGGAATGTTCTTCAACGACTCAAACTCCTCGTAGGACCACCGGAACCACTTCATAAGAAAGACTCGGGCCCAGATTCCGTGGGTCACCAACACCAAAATGTTGGGAAAACTGTCTTCTTGGAACTGTCGAAAAAGCGTCTCGTTGAAACTGGCTATTCTGTCATAAACGTCTGCAGCAGATTCTCCGTGAGGAATTCTATAAAAGAAATGGCCATAGTGCGCCCGTTCGGCCCACACCTTTTCCATCTTCTCCGGAGTGCTCTGGAAATTACCGAAATCCTGTTCCCTCATCCGTGTCTCTTCGTTCACGCTGTAGACCACACCAGGAACGTCCTTGATTCCATCTATAATGTCGTTACATGTCTGTCTCGCTCTCATATACGGCGAAGTATAGAACAAGATCGACCGTGCTTCCTTTCCCTTGACAGGCTTATCAAAACATCCTTGCTCTAGAAACTGTCTGAGGACTACACCAGCATCTTTGGCCTGCTGGTGGCCCTTGTCGGTAAGTGCAATCATGTGGTTGGGAGTGTAGCTGTTGACAGCCTTGTCGCAATTTCCTTCCGATTCGCCATGGCGTACTAATAATATGTACTGTAACGATGTTAGTATTATACTATAATATGAATCAAATTTGAGTCTACTTACCTTCGGTCTACCCATGGTTGTTAAAAAAAGACTGTTATCATTATAATATCTTTAGTAATAGATTATTCTGATGCCGCGAGTGGTGGGAACCCACCGCATCACGTGTGCGTGCCATCGCCAATTTGAGGGTCATCCATTTGGACCCATCTCGGCAGATATGGCACCTACGCCTCGCCTCTGGTCTGGGGCTGGCCAAGAAATAAATCGACTGATCTTGTTTTCTTGTTTGATGGCTTGAAAAGGTAAGGAAATCGTCAGTTGTGGCTTAGTCCCCACTTATATCAGTCTCCTGTATAAAACATGCCACAATTGCTGCAAAATCGCCCACAATCTAACGTTCGATAACCGAGATTCCATAAAAGCGTATTTATAAATACTATTCATACTTTCTGCCCATGTATTCTTATTTCTTGGTAATTGACCCCTTAGTAAAATACTGCAGAGTTGTTTCTTTCCTAAATATACGAATATTAAATATTTAATTCTAATACTGTTATTTTTCCTGCTGATTCCATTACTTATTCATTTCTTATCTTATCATGATCTAACCCTTTTACTTAGTAATAAAATCGTTCGTTCTCGGGAATAATTAAAATGCTCCCCCTCCACCACAATTACTTGCCCAGTTATTTGCCCAACTACTACCACAGTTACTAGCACAGTTACTGGAAGAAGGTGCTCCGCCTCCTCCACTACTGCGAACACTCGGAGCACCTCCACCACCAACACTACTTCCACCACCAATACTGGCAGTCTCACCACCGGTGTATCCACCAGTGTCTCCACCTCCAGTGGTGCTTGTATTGTTGTTTGTAGTATGGTTGTCGGCAGCTGTATCGGTCGCTCCCAGTGCTGCTGGTTCAGTATCATATCCTCCAATTGGTCCC
This sequence comes from Teunomyces barrocoloradensis, assembly GCA_030568385.1. Taxonomy (NCBI): domain Eukaryota; kingdom Fungi; phylum Ascomycota; class Pichiomycetes; order Serinales; family Debaryomycetaceae; genus Teunomyces; species Teunomyces barrocoloradensis. Next base: position 84,973 of record JAJMFX010000031.1, on the reverse strand, counting down.
AATGCACCACAGAAACCAGCAGTTCCAGGTTTGTTATCCTGGTCTGTACAGCACATTCCATTAGCGTACCACTCTGGGTCTGTTTCACAAATAGGATTCATTGGTGGAATCAAAAATAAGAACTGGTAAACTAAGAGGTTAAAAATATATGGATTGGGGTCCGTCCGGACAACGATGTCACTCGGAGTCCCGCCGCCATATTTGGATTTTAGGCGTTTCCGTTCCTTTTCAGCTTTTGGGAACGGGAACTGGATTGCATTGTGAAGACTGGGATGTGTAAAGCCGACAGGATCTCGGTATAGCTTTGATTTTTTAAGACGGGACTCTATTCCAAATAGTTTCTTCAACTTTGACTGTGACTCGGATCGTATAGCAATACAGTACCAACAAAAACACACGGTGTATTCTTTACCGCATGCACGGTAGTACAACTGGGCAGTCTCTTCAAACCCGGTACCCAACCGACTCTCTTCCACTTTATCGTCATGGTCAATTACCAGTTTCTTGCGGACTAAACAGTCTTCCAAGTAAATGGACAGCGAAAGTTGATGTGTGTGCCAAACCAAGTCAATGTCCAATGTCGGCACAAGCATAGTATTTGTGCTGACCAAGAGCTGGAAGAACCGTGTGTACCGCTGAATAGTCTCTGCTGTCATTTCACGATACATGGGAGAATGGATCCAGTCTAACTCGATCATCTTGGTAGCAAACTGTTCTTGACGAAACACGCATCCTACCAAGTCGTCGGATAATACCATTTTCTGAACAGTTGTCAAGTGAATCAAGTTCATATCATGATATTGTCGTAAGAGAACACGGCGTTCAAAAGTATCTTCTTCATTAATACACTCCTTTGTAAATGTTTCAATTGTCATATCGCTCTTGAGGTCGAAGATAAAAGGTGTGAGTGACTCGACTAGTTTGTCATTGATAAGAATGGGAGTACTACGTCCCCCGCTCATGACGTTTGAAAAGTACTTGTAGACCCCGGCAATGTTCTTGTCTGAAACATCAGAGTAGAGTTGACGCTTACGTAACTCGTCATGTGTGAGAAGAGGACGGAACCCACAGTCACAGTTATCACTAAGCTCCATCGAGAAATTGGGGTCAGCAAAACCTGTTAGTTCATGGGTTGTGTATGGAACGTTACCAGCGATTACCTTGGAACAAATAGGGCACCGAATATCGACATAGTGATCAAACATGTTGAACGTCTGGTCGTCGAAATGACTCGTCTCATCATTCGAATAATTCTTGATCACAAAATCATAATACTTTTTGAAATCTTCTGAAATGGTATCTTCAAACGTTTCAAGATTGATCCGAGTACGCACGCTTTCTAAAGGAAACGGAATCATGACAAATTCCAAAAAGAGGTTACGGGCAAAATTATCATAAAACGTTTTGGGATTAAGCAAGAATGCATGCCAGACCATCAATACGTCCAATGGTAAGTGAAGGTAGTCCATGGCTGCGACGATCGTGTCATCTCTTTTGTCTCGTGCACGGCGATAGAGTTCTGATTCGCGAAGTAGTTGCTTATCTGCCATTTTCAATTTGTTCAATTTCTCTTTGATCGCTGATACAAACACGATAAACCGTCGCACGGCCCGTGTGACAAATACTTGCCATGATTTAAGACGGTAAATTTCCTGGTCAGGCATGATGGCAAAGTTGGGTGGGCCACAAACGTTTTCTTTCATTACAGCGAACGCCTTAAGAAGCACCAAATGTTGAGTGAGATCTTTGGCTGTCGGTATATGTACATTGTCATCTCGATTTGCACTATTCGGTATATCTCTCTTCTCCAAAACCTGTACAAACTCGGGCTTGGTATTAAAGATCCTCATGGGTGCAAAAGTGTAACTTAAAATGTACTGTAAAATGCGCTCCAAAAAAATGTGCCATCGCGCGCCCTTTTAATCAACGAATTTTCGTATTTCTCGTAAATCGGGAGTGGAGACACGACAAAAAAATAAATTACGTATTGATACATTAAGCGATAAGAACTTCAGCCTTCTCAATGTTGATGACCTTGAAATGACATGTAAACAAACTTGCTAAAATTAAATTTAATATCATGTTGCTTTCGTTTAACAATCAGTTGGCTCAATGGTGGAGTCAAGTGAATATAGCATTTCTGATTGGAACTGGAACTACGGTGACTCCGTAATGACGGAATTTTAATGAATCATTGAGAAACAATTTATTTTGGGACTTGTTTTCATACTGACGAATCGAAATGTCTGTTTATTTTATTTGGAAATAGTCGTTCTGGAGGTTTCTATTACTTAATTGTACTGGTTGAAGGATTTACTTCTCACCTTAAGTACTTCTAAAATATGTCAATTCTACAAAAAATTGAAAATTTCTTAATTACTTAATCCCAACAGAAATTCCAAGATTTATGAATCAAACAATTTGCAGTTCAAATTATTATTGATATGTACAGAAATTGCTAGTTACCTATAGTTAGTCACAATTTCTTCTACTAATTGCCTAGACTACGGTAGTCCTCTCCATTATTTGCAGTTTAGTTACAGAATATAGACACACGCAAAGCAAGCCAAAGAGTTAATTATCCCTAATACATTACGAAATACATGTGACCACAATTTAATTGCCTCTTACGAAATCTTGACGACGTGCTATAATGAGCTTGCAATCATACTTCGAACAATTGGAGTTTGGATCAAATGAACACCCTATTTTACGACACCGAACCAGCCGTAAATATCTCCAGAGGGCCATAGAATACGTAGACGGACACGACTTGCTAGCAATTGATATTGAAGCTTGGGAAGAAGATAACAATCAGATCCTTGAGATAGTATTGGCTATCTTACCCTCTGCAAAAAGAGAAATAATTTCAGATATCACGGTTATCCATATTCGATTGGAAGAAACGATGCATTTACACAATGGAAAGCATGTTCCAGACAACGTGCTACATAATATGACTGGTCTCAGTTATAACATGCACAAGGAGGATGCCGTAAAGTTTGTGCAGCTTCTTATTAACAGGAACTTTGTTTTGGTGGGTCATGTCATTGGTGCAGATCTTCGGTGGCTCAGACAGATGGGTGTTTCCATTGACAAGAACCATTACACCATCGACACTCAAAAACTCTTCTCATTTTCGTTCGGGAAAGAAGGAAATAGTCTTGAAAATGCGCTTCGTCATTTCCATATTCCATTTGCCTACCTACATAATGCTGCCAATGATGAATATTACACCTTGCTTCTTGCTTTTAAGCTATGCAATATAGACCTGAGAGTGGGTTTGGAATTGGATTACCCATGGATTCCCATGCTGTATCGTCCGAGAATGAAAGGAATCGAAAAATTAAAATCTAAAAGACCCCTGAATGGAGCAGTACAAGTTACCATGAATTTCGAGGAAGCAGCTGAGGAGGACCCTGTATAATGCAGGGTTTTCATTTTATTCAGACTACTAAATGGATATTATCATTTTTTATTGATTCACAATCCTCGTCATGGTCTGTTTTATGTTATGTTACCCCAGAAGGACATTATTATGGAATTCTTCATTTATTTCTTCCCAGAATCTATCACTTTGATAATTAGAACAAATTCTTGATTTGGACTTGTATAACTCCAAAAATATAAAACTTTTTACTCCTTACCTCTTATGATTGATTTTGCTTTAGCCATAATCTTGCAATAATTTATAAAATTATATAAATTGTACTTCCATTCAATATTGATACCATAAGGAAAGAAAATAATGATAGTACATTAACAATGTATCATAATGACCAAGATATCATGGAGTAATTACCAGTAATATATGTTAGACATTTGACCACCACTGGCTTCCCCAAGGTGATGTCTTCTTTAATGCTTAAGCCTCACCTAACTAAGAGCCAAATACAATGGAAGAGGAACTAATATAAAAAAAGCTCATGATTATCTTTGCATAATCGGAGCATAACTGTAATGTTGTGATTCTACAGTGTATTATATAACATTGTCATGGTTGAGGCTTTTGGTAATATTATACTCCAATTCATTCAATAATAAAAAGTGTTGGTTTGTATAAAGGTCTGGAAGATATTTTCCAACCACTAGACACGACTACTTGTATTGTGACACAAAAATATAACTATTCACACCTTTCATGTTATATGTTTCAGAATACTCTTTACATCCTAGTTTAGGATATCCCTATTGTTACCGTGTGGTGATGGCTGACCGATTAGGAAATACCTCACATACGTTTTCCCTCGATCTTGAAATATAATTCGGCATTATCCTGGAATATAAATAGGAAGGGATAATCCCTATAATATTGAAAGGTTACCCGTTTAGATTAGCTTTATAACTCATACACAGTTACTTTCTACTATTATTCTAAAGAATCCCCCGAATTCCACGCTATTTTATTAGGGCTAGGTTATAAGTTGCATCCTGCATTTATCACCTAAAATTTTATTATAGTTCAACAATGTTTTCAGTCACGGGATTTAACTTTCTCTCGAAACAAACTGTATTGAAAAAAAATGACACGAGCAGGACTTGAACCAACAACCTTTGGATTTGGAATCCAATGCTCTGCCAATTGAGCCACCGCGTCAAATTTCTGAAAGGTATAAATATTTAATACTTGATATACATATTTTTAGTTGTTACCTTTTCTAGATGTTTGGTGAGAGATGCAAGGATTGCAATATTTACAAATCTTAATAATGCCTGGGATTTAACTTCGAGTAAGTTGAAGTTCTTATGTCAAATGTTATTAGAACTCTTGAGCATATCGTCGATGCCACATGACAAACGGAATAGGGTCTGTCGTGACGTTTATCCCTACTAGAATTACAAAGTAGAAAATATTTAGCTGATGCTGCATTATCTTTATCAGTTTCCAAATATTAAGGGATAGGCAATACTTGCATGTTTAGAATGAAAGGTCGTAACTTGTCATGAAGCGGAACTTACTCCGCTTAAAAGCAAAGCCAAAAATATTCCGCAGTATAATAACTGAAATCTTGACAATAAAAAAAGAAAAATAAAACATCTACGCATTCTGTTTGAAATTAAAGTTTCGTTATCGTCTATAATAAATTTTTGATGTAGAGTATTCTTTCTTGGTTATAATAAAGACAGACGGCTAGATCCGAGGTTCCACATATATACATATATTTTTTTTTTGTAAAATGTTTTGCAAGTTTTAGTGAAGAAACCTCAACAATTTCCGTTGCAACCGATATGACGACGGAACACTTTATGATTGAAAAATAACTATTTGAATTATAAAATATGATTAAGCTTTTAAGTGCTAATGCAAGTCTGTCGTGGTAGAAAATGTTAAATTGACAACTAGCGTTAAGCCATAAAACACGTAAACCTTTTCAAGTATTTTTGAACCTTGTATTATATAGTGTGCATTGTTCACCATTCCAGTTTTTACTCAAATGCGAGTGACCTCAAAATGTTTAAACTTCTAGTTCTTAAACGTACCGCAGGGCGAGTTTCTTTACGAAGATGATCACTTTTCTAAATTAGACTTTGTTCAAAGATCATGAACCTACATTTTAATCCTCATCAATGAGTCCACCTCATCTATCCTGGTGTCAGGATTCCTGACTCCCTAAAATGTTCGCAATTTTGAATGGCCAAAAGTTGTGAAAATTTTTTTGCAATGGTTGTGAGTCTCTGCAACAGCTTAGACTTATAAGTTACATTCTGATTTTACAAATGTAGCAACCAGGCCCCTTGCGCCAATAAAATAGCTTATGCCGAATACACATGGTGGTTTCACATAAAGTATATATGTATTGTGTGGATAAAGTTTAAATCTTGCAGTTGAGTTTTCTTTTTTATGTATGAAACATGAGCTCAATCCTTACCACGACCAAAGCAGGTGACGTGCAGGTCACACCGCTTCAGTCAAGGCAAATGGTACATATGAAGGCATCCTGCAACATGCTCTTGTGACGCAGATGGCATCCTCAAGGCGGGGGCCTGTCACTATATGCGTACGTGGCAATTCTACGCGAGAGAACAAGAAGTAGCGTCACAGTAACCGCATCTAACAAGGAATATTTTTTGGTATATTTTTTATGTAGCCTATTGTCTTATTTTTAAAGTGTAGCGCCAAAATATTAGGTGGCACCGCATGCAAACGGATTACGTGTGACCTGGACCTTCTAGGCTGCTTCAGTGCTCATAAAGTAGACGTTGAAATCCATCCCCAAGTAACTAAAATATGTTTTCCATTCGTCTTTTAAACTGTCACCAGCACAGACGTGCTGGTCAGATTCATTGACAATGATCGATTGGTTGATTTTCTTACTCAATCTGATTATGGAACGGATTCGTTCTTGATAACTCTCTGTCTCTTGAGATGATGCCTTTGCCGAAAGCTTTTTGTTCAATTGAACACGTAAATTGGTCATAATTTTAAGTAGAAGATTTCCATCATTTGCCAATGTCACCATCTTGAACGAACTTTCATGATTATTGATAATATTGATCAAATTGATTGTAGATAAGATTATGATATCATTTTGGTCATCAATAAGACCACAATCTATGATATTCTGGATAATATCAGTGATATCGACTTGGTTCGTTCTTAATATCTCAGCATCAAACGACGTAAGCGTATAGATAAACTCATAACTCAACTTTCTGATTTCCAACCCTTCATCTATAACATATTTGTATGGTCCCATCGGAATAATCTTCTTGAACTCTGGTTCTTGTTTCAATTGTTCATACAATTTAGGCAACACTCTAGAATTCAACAGAGACAAGATGGTCGATGGTTTGTTATGTAATGCAGTCAACAAATTTCCAATTAACAATTGCTTGATATCAATGTTTTTCAAATCAACCCATTTGACAGAGAAACTGATCAATCTAGTTAAAATGGATATTTCCTGCTCTGTATCACCAAACTTATTAAGCAAGTGCTTAATGATCACAAATATCGTATAAATCACAGCTAGTTCTGCACCAGAATCTGGCCCGTTTACGCTTTCATTTGCTCCCAATATCTCAAGAATAAACTCACTGTTTTTCATTGACACTTCACCTAGCAAATCTCCGGTATTTCTCAACTCTCCACAAAGAGAGTGGTTAAATTGAAACGAGTTAATAACCAACCAGATTTGTCTCCAGATAATGTCCAAGTGGGTGTCGTCACAGTCAGAAAGAATGGTTTTGAAGGATGTAGTGAGATACTTTCGAGACTTTTCGTTGGCACTATCGTGGTAAAACAAAACTAATTGATCAAGTTGGGTACGAATGTCTCTCTTTATAATTAAGCCGACAGAGACTGCAATGGCAAGACGAATTGCTTCTTCCATCGAATTAGCAGCTTTTTCCTGGGCATGACTGTTTTGAATCAGTGCCGTGTCTGCATTTCTGGCATTAAGTAAATCAACAAAATTCTGGGGCAGAACGTGAGTAAGAGGTGTGTATTCTGCAACACATCCCAAGTATTGAATGGTGAAAAGAAGATCAAGTTCGGCATCGAATTTGTTGGCTTTCAAATGTGAAAGCAAGTTCAGTTCTCGACTCTCAATCTCGTTAGTCAATCCATTCTCAGTACTGATGATTGCTAATAGTTTGGCACTAGAGAACAATTTCAAATCCAAATGTTGAATAAATGTTTCAAATAAGCCAGGTGTTTGCAATGAAAATAACCTAATAAACTCAAAAAAAGATTCATTTTCAGGAGTAATCTTATCAGCGTTAATGACCAGTACAACAGAGTTGATAAGCTCTGCTGTATAATTCGCAGAGGTGACATAATTTGCAAATATAAGGTTGAAGATTTCAAAAAGAGAAATGATGTTTTCTTCGTTTGCTCTGACCATCACCTTAATGAGATTCGGAATGATTCGAGCAACGTCAAACCCAACTGGGTTGGTAGTAATATATTTGATCAAAGATAAAGAAAGGGAAACAATTGCTTCATCATTGAACAAGATCAAATCATTTAGTCTTAACAAAAGAAACTCGTTAAAAGTGACTTGGTCAAAACTTCCACTGTAAATCTCAATCAATACCTCTAAAACCTTTTTAATGCTTATCTCTTGATTCAAACATGCTTCAAACGTTTTGAGAATATGTACGGGTTCTGGGCTTAAATTGTGTTGAAGTAATGATCCTAAACAAGTTAATGATAACTTCACAATACTGCTAGAATATTCCTTATGCTTGCTCACAATTCTCAAGAGATGATGCTGAATTTCATTGACATGAGCCACATCCACAATCTTAGTATAAGGTTCTTGGAAAATAGATATCAGAAACTTGATACTTTCACTGATAATGTTGAATGATCTATCCTGTATTGATTTGATAATATCGTTGGTAATGTACTCAATAATTGGACCGGCCAACAATTCTGGATCTGATATGTTTTCGACAACGTTCCAGTAGAAATTTATGTAGTCCATCGATCCACTCGACACTATTTCTAGTTGTCTGAATTTGGCAAAACTTTGAGAAATCAATTCTGTCCGCCTGAATCTATTCAATTCTTCAATAAGTCTCAAGACTCTGGAATACTGAGCGTTTCTTTCGGGGACAAGTAATTTCTCAATGATGGAAGTTTCGATTTGATTAAAGGCAGGCACGGGCTCTTGAAGCTGACTCACAATTGCAATTACAACTTTTATTGCTTCGTTTGACACCAATTCATTCTTATCTTCAATAGGAAGAAGACAGAGAAGTTCTTTGTAGTGCGACAGCAAGTCCCTCTTATCAACAAAAGACTTCAAGAGAATACATGCCTTTATTCTTACCTTCCACGAGCCATCATTTTCTTCATTTGAAGCGTCGTTTTCTTCATCACTAAACTCAATTTCTTCCTCACTGTTATCAAATTCCATATCATCGTCCTCAATATCATTTTTCATCGGGTCAAAGGTGATAAAGTATTTAATGATATCAAGAATCTGCGAGTGGTACTTGTCAAGAGGATTTTTTGAGTTGACCAAATCATTCAAAAAAGTCAAGGAATCTTCACGGGCCAAGTTATCTTGGATACTCTTATCAAAATCAAAGTCTTCGTCGTCTTGAACTGCATTCTGGTTCAAAATTTCAGCAACCAACTCGAATGTGTGGTCAAGCAATGTAGGATCAATTTCAAAGGTGCTCTTCAATGCCACAGAATACAACAGAAACTCAATCGATAAATTCGACTGGTCAGACTTTGTAAAAGACTTGATGTAGCGAATGGACTCGTTTAAAGTGTACAGGTCAGCGATGTATTCGGACAAGTAGCTGAAACCAGCCACGGCTCGTTTGCTGATGATTCCAACCTCAGTAAAGGCAGTATGGATCAAGTCCCTTGTCAATTGACTGACTTCTTCGTAATTCAATGAATGGCCCAAATTCTGGATAATACTTATCACAATTTCTATGGAATCAATCGTGGTATCATTGCTATGGAGTTGTGGAAGTAAGCTGTCAATTACAGATCTACTCACTCTTGGATTGAAGACATGGCTGGTACTTTCATCATTACCCGTTGTGGAATTCAAGATAGATCTCAAGGCCATGTTTGGAACAGAAGTTGTGAAGGACTTGAAGCCTGACTTGTCCAACTTTGTCTTTTCGTGTTCGGCGACAATCAACTTGTAGAGCTTCTGAATCACACTCAACAATGCTTCATTAGATAAATACTTCACCATTGGCTCAAACGACTTGACTGCTTGCGTTTGGACATCGGAATTATAGTCATTCAACAATGTGTAGAGGGTAGGGATAAAGCTTTCGACTGCTCGGGGAGATACTGCGGTCGTAGTGTCAGGAGATCCAGTCAAATACTTCTTGAAATCCTCAATCGCCATGAACCGGAGATCGGGATCCACATCGAGTGCTTTATCCTTCAACGAATTAAAGTTGATATCTTGCATTGGTGAGGGTCTTTTTATTTGATTTTCAATTTCGCGATAAATACTAGTAAAATATTTACATGCTTCATAAATAATGCCCACATTAAAATTACGGACGAATCTGTACTTAGTTATCTTTCTTGGATTTCTTATTCTTTTTCTTCTTCTTCTTTTTATCATTGTCGGGTTTGAACAGAGAAATGTCAATTTCTTCTATTATCAAGTTATCTTCTTGTTTCTCTTTCTCTTCCTTCTTTTGCTCGTCCTCCTCCTCTTCTTCTTCTTCTTCTCCTTCTTTTTCAGCTTCAACAAGTCCCTTCATTTCAACATCATCCCCAACCATTGTCTTTATCAATTCTCTACATCTGAAAGCGTAATCGTAATCTGGATCATCGGTCTTTTCTTCTTTCTTTGGATTCTTTTCTATCTTCTTTTCCTCGTTATTTTCTTTTTCTTTCTCTTGTTCCTTATCTTCTCCTCGTAACTTACGATCCAACTCTTCTTCAATCTTCTTTTCAGCAATCTCAGCCATCTCGTTCCAACGAGTAACTACCTTCTTCAAATCCTCCACAACTCTCATTCTGGATCCACCTTGCATGCCATCCAAGTAAAGATACAATGCCAGTTCGTAACTCTTGGGAATGTGTCTAATGTTCTTTAGTATCCAGTTTTGTTTCTGCTTGCTAAACTTCCAGTTATCTCTATCTTGTTCATACTGCTTCAAGTATACTAACTGGTCCTTCTCAGGAGGAGGAGCACGCTCACTTTTGGGCAACTTAACTCTCTTGGGTGGTTTCTTGTTCTCATTGCTGGCACCACTAGTGGATGATTCTTGTAACTTTCTCTTTTGCTTGTTGATCTTCTTGATCTCTTTATTGGTAAGGTCACCGTGTGAAATATGAGTGGAGATAGCCAAGGGATCTTCTTCCAATTCCTCCTTCACCTTCAACCCAATTCGTTTCCACGCGGGAATATGCTCAGTCATCGTTATCGCTTTAGATATTGTTAGTATCGGGTTATATTGGTGATGCCATCGCAGTATGGTGTCCGGGTAAGGAATTTTTCACCTATAAAACCAGATGGGAATTTAGTAGGAGGAAAAAAAAGAATACAACTACTACTACTATCTATAGTAATACACACTTGTGTTCATTGCCTGTTGGTTCTGTAGATACTTGCGGATGTGAAGTTGACTGTTTGGTTTTCTTCTTGGGAAATTAATCGTTTCTATGGTTAATTGCCTCAAAATACATCCAGCTAGATTGACCCAAAAGTACATGGTTTGAGTCCGTCATGGAGAATTACACCTATGATGGATATAGAGATTGTATACATTTGCTTATCCCAAAGTAGAAAGAACGTACTTGGTAAGGTTCCTGTACCCATCGACAGCTACCAATAAGTCGTTGTTATCAACGTACTCGTGATCCGAATGGGCAACGTGAATCGTGCCTGGTCCGTAAAGGTACCGTTTCTTGAGTGGTCTTGTTAACCAAGGAATATCGGTAGCGTAGGCCAAAATCACACTGTCAAAGCCAGGAACTGTGTAGTCCAAGTACTGAGGCTCGACCTGGGCACTGATGGTATATTCCAAACCATCTACGTTGTCAACCACCGAACGCACCAATTCTTCTACCTTCTTGAGCTCAGCAGCAACCCTAATCATTACACCTGCGCGTGCTTCCGCAGGAATAACGTTATTTGCAACACCACCGCTAAACTGGCCGATATTCAAGGTACTGGGTCCCAATAAGTCAGATTCAGGAAGCTTCAAGTTTAAGAGATCATCCAAGACTGGAATCAAGATCTCAGATGCAGAAACACCCAATTCAGGGTATCCACTATGTGCTGCCTTTCCATTGGCCTGTAATTCCATGATAAACGTTCCCTTGTGTCCGACTCCGAGTTTCAATTCAGTTGGTTCACCAAAGATGGCTGTTTCCCAATGAGCATCCAAAGAGCTGCTGGCGACCTTCATGCCAACACCATTGATCTCCTCGCCAATGACATAGAGCAAGGAAACATCTCCTTCGGCAATTTCACCGTCTTTTAATAAAGAAAGGTACGCAAACACCTGGGTTGCAACCGAGGCCTTGGCATCAGTAGAGCCTCTGCCGTAGATTCGTGTGCCTTCAACACGGTATGGAAGATATGGAGGCACGGTATCGATATGAGACGTGAGCAAGACCTTGCTATTCTTGTTCTTGCCCTTGTAGGCATATACGTTGTAGCGGAGTGGAAAATCGTCTTTAATCTCTTGTAATTCCACCGTCAAACCGGCATTTTCCAAGTATTTCTTTAAGTGGAGAGCAACTTTGGTTTCATGGTTAGAAATAGATTCGATTTCAACCAATTCTCGATGGAAGTCAAGGAGCGATAAGGAACCTATCTTGTAATCAGTGAGCGTAGAGTCTGCGATCTTCTGGGGTAATAACTTGAGTGGTTCTTGAACAAGCCATTGAGGAATATGGAAGGCCAGAACCGAACCCAAACATAAAGTCAATGCTTGAAATAATCTCATGGTTCTTCTACAGCTTGTTGAGGAAGAATAGAAAAAGGGTTACCTTCGTTTTATTACTGTGGGTTTCTTGATGGGAAAGTACCAAAAATAATTCCGCTCACGTGAGATAACCACTATATAATATAAAAGGGTTCAAGGGAGAGCCATACTTGCCTGGGCTTAGGGGTCAACGACAAGATGAGCCACCAAATCAACATGTTGTTTAGTCTAAGTCTTCAAATTTGGATTCTTCCTGGATTTTCTTTTTCTTTTCTCTTTCGGCCACCCAATGGTCGAATCTTGTATTCAAGTCGTGTGCGATTTCCTTAGCAGTTGCCTCTTTGTCGGTGGAGTTGGTCATCTTGACAAATGCTGCCAGTATGTATTGGAACGAGGCAGTGATGTATTCATCGACTTGGGGATTATCGCCATTGGGGTTGAGAATGCTTCTGGTCAAGTCCATGAGTTTCTTGGCTTCTTCCGATAATTGAGCCGTGTCAGCAGCTTCGTTGGTGGTTTTGGAGGTATCTACATGTGACATTATAGAAGAGGGTCTTTTTTTTTAATGGATAATTTTATGTGGATGTCAACGTCCTATTTATTTTCCAAATTAATCGTTCGGTTTCTTTGCTAACACATGACCAGAACTTTGAAACCTGGGGATATTTCTGTGCGGCGCACGCGCGGCCCTTCACGGGAATTATTGCTACCAACGCACGCACGAGACTTGGCGACGTCGCGACGTGGCCGTCGCCTTAAGGGTCGTTGGTCTCGACTTTACCCAACGATCCTTGCTTGATTTTTTCCTTGACAGTATTTGTTTCCAACTTGGCAACACCTTCCTTGATATTACCTTCAACTTTTCCTAATTCTCCTTCAACTTTTCCCAAATCTCCTTCAACTTTACCCAAATCCTTAGTCTTTGCTACGTCACCTTCAACTTTACCCAAATCTCCTTCAACCTTACCAACCGATCCTGTTGGTGTCTTTGTAGTGTCCTTAGTGCTGGTGGTTCCGGTAGGAACCTTACCTAACTCTCCAAATTGTTTTTGTTCAGTCATTGCTAAATAAATTGTAGTCCGAAATTCCAGGCGCACCCATCTCTCTTTTATATACCCTCGATTGCTGGCATCTTTTTTTTGCACCCATGATCCGTCGGTTGCCCCACAAACGCCTTGCTGCGATCGTTACTGACTGGGACGAGACTGCTACGCTTAAGGATACGATTCTGTTGGTAGCAAACGCAGCATACGTCGCTAAACCCAACTACGTTCCTCCATTTACTCATTTTTCTCAGATCTACCTCGATGCATATTCCCAGTACAAAAGTCAGTATGGAAATGAGCCAAGAACATCATTGGAGCAAGAATTACGCTTTCAGCAAGGGATGAGAGCAGTTGAAATGCGGTCAATCGCTGAGATCGAGTCAAAACATCTCTTTCGCCAAGTTTCCATGGCCGATTTCCGTGATCAGGCACAACAAGTTGAACTCCGTCATGGATTTATTGATTTTCTTCACCAGTACTATGGAAAGGTGCCTATTTTTATCTTGAGTATCAACTGGACCAGTCTTGTTATGAAACAAGTGTTGGCAAATTATGGATTTATGGTGGAAAACAAGTTCCTCACAATTGTGGTCAATGAACTTGAATTTGATTCTGAGTCCATGGCTACGGGATACTGGCTACCACAGCCCCAGATCCGCACCGCTATTGACAAGCTTGAATACATCAAGGGCCTCAAAGCTTCTCAGGACGGACAAATAGTATACATTGGTGATAGTGCCACGGATATTTTGGCATTGGTAGAGGCCGATATTGGATTCGTGATGGAAGGTGGCTCGGCTATTGGACACCTTGAACATCTTAATATCGAGCTTCCGGTTCACACCTGGCCGGAAATCACTACAAAGGTGGCTGAAATGAATGTAAATATATAATATACAACTAGTAATCGTCCAATTCTCAAAAGAAATGAATAAAGTATGCAATTGTCAAGTCCAAGCTTTAGTATGTCGTTCGTGAAATCATCTTCTCCAATTGTTGATTGGAGGGGCGTATGGTTGCTGCATATGGGCCACAACACCCCCCTGCATAGGTACATACTGTCCATAAGCAAAGCCTGGCGGTGGTGGACCGGCAGGCATCACCACTGGAGGATATCCTCCAGCAATCATATTGGTATGGTTCAAAGGTGATCTTTGAGGAAGGCCTTGTCCATCGGCTGCAATGCCTTGTGGATTGTGTGCACCAGGCGGCATCTGGCCTGGTGGTGGTGGTCCCTGGTAAAAGTATTGAGGTTGTTGCTGCTGGTTTGGCGACCAGATTTGGTGCTGTGGTGGAGGAAGCTGTGGTGGACCACCCATCGTTTGCTGCTGTCTAGGTGACTTTCCGTACATGGCTTGTTGCGGTGTGTGTTGGAAGTGAGGTGGTGCTGGTTGCTGTGGTGTTTGCTGGACTTGAACAGGAATTGGCGGGCTCTGTTGGTGATTTGGTGATTGTTGGTTGGGGATAGGTGTATGGTGTGGAGGCTGCTGTTGTTGCTGCTGCTGTTGCTGCTGCTGCTGTTGTTGTTGTTGTTGTTGTTGTTGTTGTTGTTGTTGTTGCTGTTGTTGCTGCTGTTGCTGCTGTTGCTGTTGCTGTTGTTGTTGCTGTTGTTGTTGCTGTTGTTGTTGCAGTTGTTGAGGTCCTTGGATATATGCAATTCTTTCAGAAGGTAACAATGCCACAAGATCTCTTAAGATGAAACTGGGCACATCTGGTGCATCACGTAATGCTGGGATGGGTCCTTCTTTCTTAGAAGCCTTTGATAATTCAACTGCTCTTTCTTCAAAGTAAATTGCATTCTTTTGGTCACCAATTGATCTGAAGCAAGCAGCGGATCTGGAACAAGCATCAGAAGCATCCATCAACTGATCATCACATCTTTCATAAACACAACTCAAACCATCCCAAGCAGTGGCAGTTCCTGGAGAACCTTCATCAATCTGTAATCTGAGAGCTTGAGAGTAAGCAGCCAAGGCATCAGATAATTGTTTCAATTCCAAGTACAATTTACCCACAGCCAACCAAGTGATTGGCGAGTTAGAGGCACGTCTAAGAGCAACTTGGTACGAGTCATAGGCCAATCTAGGCTGGTCGCTCAAAAAGTAAGCCTTACCCAAAAGGTACCAGGGCAAAAAGTCGCCATCGGTAACGGACAGATCCAAGTCCTTTTCCTTTTCCAAGTCGGCAATCTTTTGCAACAAGAGAATCGCCTGTTCGGCATTGTTCTTGTCGTTATCCAAGAGCAATAAGTAAGCGTGAGTCATCAAAATTCTGGGTGAGTTTCCCACAGAAGCTTCGGCACTTTCACATGCCTGGATAGCACCTGGAATATCATTGGCTCTTTCCTTGGCAGTCAATAATGCACACCATAATGCTATATGTTCGTTGATGCGCGACAATGGAGGCGCAGGCAACGACAACGTTGCAGTCAATTCCGAAATAGATAACTCGATGTTGCCATCAGAGGCAGCAATAGCAGCCAATTCGGCATGGGCAGCCCGGGCTGTTTCAATATCAGTATAAGAGAATTGACTGATCGAGTCCGGCAAAATCGATAAACAATGCGTCAATGCGCCAGCGGCATGGCTCCTAGCTCCAGCTCTAATTATGGTTTGAGCACTCAATAACCACAAAGAAGCATCATTAGGAGCCAACTGTATAGCAGTCTGGATGGCCTGGTGGGCCTGATCATTCAAACCAACCAATAAATAACACTCAGCTAACTCCTTGAAGATGGACAGTTCCTTAACCAAACTTGGATGGTGTTCAAGCGCCTTGTTCAATCTATCAATGGAACCCTGGGATCCCACGGTTTCGTTCAAGTTGATATCGTTCAATCGTAACGAGTAACTCAAGCCACAGAGTGCTTGGACATTGGCGGGGTCGTGTCCCACGGCGTTTTCAAAGGATCTAATGGCAGGAACTACTAATCCGAGGGTATTGGCACAGTTTCCGCAGGTTATCCAAGTCTTGGTGGCAGTGTTGTTGTAGTGTTTGATTGAGTCCTCCTTGATACGTTGACGTTTCAAACTGGGAGAACCCATTTGCAGATGGGTTTGCAGGTCCTGCAGAGGGTTGGATTGGTGTCTTTTTGGCATCTGCTTTCGTTTATAAGTTAGTGGGCTGGTACCAAAGGAGACAGAGGAAAAGAAGTGGTGAATACTAAAAACGAGGGACGTAATTTCTTCCAGATGACTTTTTTTGTTGTAGGTAAATTCTTGCTACATTATTATTTGGATTTACACTTTTATTTTTTTAAGGTTGCATGGCTGGCATAAACTACAATCCCAACCAAAAATAAAAAAAAGAATACTGAATTAAATCATTAAGAATCACCTATAATAGCTATTGTTTCGTCAGGAGAGTCTAACTTTAAACATGAAGGTTAAAATAAATCAATATTTTCCACTCCAGCTCGCTTGCAAATTTTATTTGATTGAGAGGGCGCCTATCGCAAAACACTTGCCGGCTATAATGCTAACGCAGGTAAAAGAAGAATATTTTTAAAGAAGAAACGCAGAATCCAAAAAAGCCTTTATCATGCATAAAAAATCTGCATACTGAGGTCTACTCATGAATGCGCACTTGTATTTAAAAAGGTTTTTTGGAAGACACTGGCACAGATAATAATATTTTTCCTTGCTCAGAAAAATGCCGGTTACTATGATTTACGGTCCAGAAGTGTAATCGTTCTCTGTGAATAATATCCAATCACATTTTGTAATGCTACGTGAGTATGTCACCTTGCGTATTTGTTCGTTTTTTACGCAAACTCCGCCCCTCATACTGTCAAACGATATAGCTTATGTCCTACACAAGATGGTAAACTGTCATGTTCCATGGATAGAACGTCATACTCAAATTAACTCTCATGCTACGTAGATATATTTTTATTTTAATTTCTCTCTTCTTTCCTGCAAATGGTGACTCTCACGATAAAAATACTACAAGTTCCGTGGCTACTACTTATATGCAGATCGTATTATTTGTTACCCTAACATAAAACAAGGTGTTTGTGTAGAGGTGTGAGAATATGTATTCCAATCCTGTACATGAATGATTGTAACCCAAAAGTCACTACATGTGTGTGCGAATGTTTTGTTTGTGTAGCGTAGTGAACAGCAAGGCCAAAAATATTATGCAGATAATAATTTGTGCTGAAAATAGCTTCCATCGAGCAGTTGCCTCTTACAGACATAATCTAATCACCCTTGAAAACGCTCTAACAGAAAAGTAGAGGCAAAGACAGGGCAAAGAATTTCAAACCTTCAAACAAGATCATACCCTTGGCTACCTCATCAATGATGCGACTAATTACATAACCAAATTTTCCCCTTTCCAGTGGCAAGTAATAGGGACTTGTTTCTTGATCTTTTAGCATTTATTATTATTATTATTGTGGCTAATATATCCATTCTTCACCCGCATTCATTATCGTTCCACGTTTAAACTACTGGAATATGAAGTATAATTTCATTAAGCTTTTCTACCTTGTCTATTTCTTTGTGTGACCCTTACGTAACACCAAATTTCACCTATCCCCTAACGAAATTGCTGTTGTTATCTGAGTCAGTTGCCTTATTTTTGAAAAATTAAATAAAAGGTTTCAGATGTTTATTTTTAACGGGCAATAATATTTTTATTGTTGACCTACATATTTCCGCTACGACGAAGTGTAAGAAAGGGGCCGAAGTGGGGAGGTTTTGATTTCTTCTGTTGTTAGAGTTCAAAATAAAGTTTAGATAATCTGCAAACGAGTAATAAACATTTAAACCATGTAACCTAGAAGAAAGGTAGACGGGTGTAACAGAAGATTGGCATTTCATGTGAGAAAACAATTGAGCAATATGAATCTCAATCTTCATTCCTGACAATATGACGACAAAAAACCTTTCAATAAAATGATCACGTGTGCGTGAAATTAGTTACGAGACCTGATTAAAGCGAACACAGAAGAAAAATAATTTAACTTATGCAACAAGTATGGGAAAAACTGTATCCCGTATCCCGCGTAGTGAGACTTAAATATAGTCGACTATTCAGACAGGCTAAATATAATAGTGTCGGGTACGAATTCCCAGTTGACGTTACATCTTAAGCCTTTTTTCGTGTCGGTTGATGCAATGAAGCACTTTTGTATCTGAAGGCTGATCAGTCTCCAGTTATGAAACGATTATTAATAAAATATGTTTATTTTTTTAGTTAAATTGTAAAATTTTTTGAGATCCACCGTTCAGCGCAAACTTCTACTTTTTAGCAGAAATTATAGTATTGTTGCCCAAATATTTTATGTTACTAATCAGATCAGCATGAAAAATAATTATTATTATTTTAAAATATTATGTACACGCCCTAAAATATTGAAATAACCTAGAGTGCAACCTTGCTCATATAGGTGCATGAAAAATATTTTGAAGTTACAATTCTGGGACAAGAACGAAAATAATTTTGTCAAAATAAAAATCTATGGGTTCCTCGAATAAAATTTTTTGTGCCACCGGAACAAGCAGGGAGTAAGAATGTCAGAAGTTATTATGTGTTGCTTGGAATTACAGTCTGATAATTACGTGTAAGATGATCTAATAATCTTGAGCCATTTTCAACGCCCCATCGACTCCAAATGAAAGTTTCAATGTTTAAAATAGAAAGCTTAACTTTGCAAATATAACCGGAATTATAAATTTCAGGAAAAACCCTACTCGTAAATCCAACTCCCGGCTGAAGTATCCTGACCAAAAAGATTTATGTATCAAAAGAAAAAGGATCATTGCATGTACATTTCCGCGTGAGTGCAGCCATTTAGGAACATATTCTTTTTTTTTTCGACGAATTTTGTTAAGACGATGTTCCATTTCTTTCGTTTTTTTTTTCTGGAATTCTTACGAACAAAGTACCAGAAAAATGTTGAGATGCATTGTACAAGCGGAATCCTTTAGTTGAACTCGAGATTGAAGAGTTTCTATGCAACCTCTAAAAGTTGAGCATTTTTCTTGGATACAGAGTATTTTTGTCTGCACCTCCCTGCCAGAAGGTGTACTAATTATTTGTTCCTTTTCGGGAGGTGTCCATCTCAACAGATAATATTATATGCAGACGGGTACCTAATTTTTTTTTTTTGAGTTGTTTCTCATCACAGGTTAAAGGATTCCAGAACCCTGTTTAGTCATGCTACGTTACGTTCAAAGACAATTTTATTCGTCGATTGGGTTGAACACATCAGTTCTATTATCCAACTTATTTAAAACATGTAAGTCATGTGGAATTAAACTTCAAAACACTGAACCAACAAACCCAGGATTTTATCAGTTAACTCAAACCAATCTCAGAACCAAGGCATTTCGTAAAGAAGATGATGTATACATGCGATATTTGAATAATTTATCATCGGAGGATCAAAAATTGTTGGCCAATGGTCTGGATACTGATATCCTTGATCCGGAGCAATATGTCAATGAAAGAGCAAAAGTTCAACAGCAAAAGAAGAATCTCTTGCCAAAAGACCATGAATCAGAGAATATTGAATGTGTACGGTGTCGAGATGCCAAATTCCGTTCAAATTTCAAACCTCAGCAGTTTCCAGTTGAAACTTTAGATGAGGTATTAAAGACAATTCCTCCCAACAGTAATATTGTCTATATAATCAATAGTCAAGATTTTCCCATCTCATTCAACAGCAAGATCTTTCACTATTTTGATGCTGAAAAAATCAAGTTTGTTATCAATAAATCGGATCTTTTGTTTAAGAACAATAGTACTAGCTTGAAGTATGGACTCACGTTCTTCCAGGACTATTTATATTCAAAGTACAAAGTACCGAAGAGCAACGTGATGATTGCCAGTGGTTTGATTGAATGGAACATTGAACGCATGGTTTCATTTATTGAAGACAACTCCTACTTTATTGGCAATGTGAACAGTGGTAAGTCAACACTAATCAAGTCGCTATTGTTCAAGCTCAGCAAGAACCAGAGCAACCAATTATCTTCCAAGGAACGTATAGCATTACAAAAAGAACAGGATCGTTTAATCAACGGTAAGTATCAGGAAGGAGAGATTTCTAGGTACCAAAAGAAAAAGAATGCCAAAAACTACGAAAGTTACTTCAAATCCAAGGTTGGGCCAGGAGTATCGTATATGCCAGGGTTTACAAGAGGTGTGATACCAATTGAGTTGACTGGAACCAAAAAGGTTATTTTTGATGTTCCAGGCTTTTCTCCTGGCGATTCTGGGACAAATGGGCTCATATCGGTTGTCCCTGCCAAGGCAATCAAGGAGCTTATCAAGGGGGCCAAAGTCTTTCACAAAGGAACATATGATGCTCAATATAAAACTCTTAAAGGTGGTCAATGTATGAGTTTTGGGGGCTTAATGTACCTAAATTTCCCCGTGGGTTCGTCGATGTATCAGATCCGGAACTGTATCAATTGTAGTTTCCAGGTATTTTCCAGCTTCTCCAAAGCATTAACAGTTACTGTTGAACAACCAGTTGAGCTTCGAAATCTGTTTATTGTTGACCATCCTCAAGAACATGTTCAAAAACTCCGCAAATATATTATTCCACCATTTTACGGGGCCATTGATTTGGTGGTGCAGAACGTTGGCCACATAAATATTAAACCAACAGGATCCAAATCAGACAATGCACCATTGACGGTATATCTACCAGAAGGAATCGAGGCAGTTATTCGGCAACCCATCACCAACTACATAGCAAAGACTTTTACTGGACGAGACACAAAGGGAAATATTTTACGCAAGGAGAATATTCTCCAAAAGTCATCGTTGGCATTACAGAGGTATTCTGGCAAAAAACCATTTTCGAGTAAATTAATCCGGCACGAAAATGGCGACATCGAAGCATTTTTAGCCGGGAAACAACCGGAATTGAGTCACGAGGAAGAATTTATCCGGATTTCAGAATGGCTCAGTATGGCACTGGGAACACAAGTAGAGTTTGGACCTCAGACTATCTTAGACGATAGGGACAAATTCAAGTATTGGGTAGAATAGAGACGATTGGGTTTTTATACTATGGCGGGCCTAAAATAGAATATAATAGGTATTTTTTCATAGGCATAAGTGAGTTATCATGCAGGTGGGGTTTCACCTGCCACCCCCTCTATTTTTGTTTTAAAAAAAAATAAGATAATAGATGCACTATGACGCACCTCAATTAATTTTATGAACCACACATGACGAAAATATGTAACCATCGAAGATGGGTCGGAATTCAGCAAAAAAATTTTCATTCCCGAAAAAAATGCTAGTTGTCTTAAACGAATATGTGTTCAACGTCTGTTTGAGCCATGTATGGGGGAAAAATGCCAACAATATGTAGACAAAAAGAAAAAAAAAAGTATGTACCCTTGGCAATCCAACAGAAAAAAAAGATCCTCAAATTTTCCCTAAAAGAACAGGAATCTCCCTCCATCGACAATCTTTCGTGTTGATCGTTCGCCATCCACCAATGGAAGGTGGAAGAAATTTATTTCGATCGGTTCTAATCGCAAACTATCTCCTGCAGCGAGTCAAATAGAAAAAAAAAAGAAAAATACACCAGAAAGATACATGAAGAAGGTAAAATATTACCTTATTAGTACAATTATAAATAAACCGCGAATCGTACACTGATTGTTCAAGGCAAAAAAATATTGCCTTCACTTATACTTACCCGTTTAATTCATTCTTCAACGGAATGAGGCTGAACACATTTTATATGTTACTTTCTGTAACGCAGGGAATGTTTTCTACATGTAATATTATTATGTCTTTTCGATACTTCAAAAGGTATTTTGGCACCTTAAAAACCCCACCAGCTGTATCTGGCTCAAACGCGACCAGGGTTTCAACTTAAGCAACTCCTGCTATCCCTTAAACGATTTAGCGCGTTTAGAAAAAAACGATTGACTTCGCGTTTTTGGTAAATCATTCGATTGCCTGCAGGACCACTATTTACACTTTAGCCTGATTGACATTTGAAGCCCACTTTTTTGTCGTGTTTTGCTAAATGTATTTGATGCTAAACTCATCCAGGGTTTTTTGCATTTTGTTGCCTACGTTACTTCCTTGTGTGTAAGAAGTACTAAGCAGTAACAATGTTGAGAAGTCACAGTATCTCTAACTTTGGAGACCTGAAGAAAAAGGGTGCCTTCTTTAGTCTGATCCGGTCTAAAAAATCTTCCAAGTACGACCTTAATGCCATTGTTTCCTCAGACAAAGCCGCTACTCCTCGCAAACCAAGACCATTGAGTACCAGTGTTTCCACAATCAACTTGTCTAGATATGATACCAACACTGACAGAAAACAAACATCGGTCTCGACTCGATCGGCAGCTTCGCAACAAAGGTACCAAGACAAAGAGAACATTCCAGTCACACAGGACCATGTTGGACGATCACTCAAGTCTCGCTCAAGTACACCTAACTTAAGCCGTCAGAGCATACAGCTCCTGACCAAGAGTAGCAGGTCATCTATTTTTTTGGGAAACTTGATAGGAAATCCCACACCTGCGACACCCGTGTTACATCAAGACGACGGAATCTCCGGTGAAATATTGACTACTAAATCCGAAGACACTTCTCCAATGACCGTCAGCAGTGTTGATACTTTGATGGACGCGACCTCAATTCAATTCTATGACTTTGAAACAACCATTGATGTCTCCGATACCATTGACCTTGAAATGTCGGCTGCTTCTTCCATAAATGAAACTGACGACGCAGCAAAGCCTGTGCGTGATATCGAACCGAATGATGTTTATTTACGCAAGATCCACCGCACCACCCATCTCTACAACATCAATGAGTTCTACCGTCTCATAAAGGAACCATCATCTACCGAGGACGAGGAGAAGGAGGACAAGGAGAATGATGAAACAGAAACAAACAAGTTGGCTCTCAGTAACCGCAAATCGTTGGAGTTTGAATCTCTCGAGCGTGAACGCTTATCGCAACAGTTGAACCACTTTAATTCCTTGCCGAAAGATGATAAATATAACTGCACGTTGATGTTAGTGGAAAACGCCGTGATACTTAAAGTTTCCGATGCCGTGCCGTGTCCCAAACACGAGTGGGACGATATCGATATTGCAGAGACACTCAAGGAAGACTTGGTGGATGACGATATCTATTTACTGCTCTAATTGTACTATATATAAATTACCTTATGATAAATGATGTTACAAAAAAAGTTTATCAAGTAAAAGCTTAATCTTACGAAAGTAACTTTTACCTCAAGCAAAAAGAGAATGCGATTTCTGTGGATCGAACACAGGACCTTCAGATTAAACTGTGACTGAATTTCTTCAGTCTGACGCTCTCCCAACTGAGCTAAAACCGCAATTTTTAAGAAACCCACGGCGGGAGTCGAACCCGCAATCTTTTGATTAGAAGTCAAACGCGTTAACCATTACGCTACGCAGGCTTTCTTATTGACAGTTAAAAGACCTCAATTAACACATGGCTAAATCATTATGGAGATATGACTCGTCACACGTGAATTTATCTAATTTATCAAACCAACCAGTTAATCCCACCTTCAATTCAATAAAATGATACGTTGGTTACGTGCAGTGAGACGTGGACCATGGACCAAACATGGTCGAAGATCGATTGGTATTGCTGGAACTGGAGTTGGTGGTATTGTTCTAGCCACTATCGCTTATAAAATGGGCCAGAACCAAGGCCATGCCCGACCCAATTTATTCCCACTTGAGTCAACAACCAAGCTCCAAGACTTGGACCTGCCACAGTACTGTACCACACACGAGCTACGTCAAGCCATTGAAGAAATCACGGCCATTTTAGGATCTGAACGAGTAGTTTCGACGCCGGTGGACCTCGAGCACCATACCAAGAACGAATTCACTCCGCAGCCACCACTCGCACACGAAAAACCAAAATATGTCTTGTACCCAGAAAGCACCGAACAAGTTTCGCGCGTGATGGCGGTGTTGCATCGCTACAGCGTGCCTGTGGTGCCGTTTGGGGGCGGCACGTCGTTGGAGGGCCATTTTTATCTGACACGACAGGGAGTGGTATTGGATACCTCGCGAATGGACCGGATTTTGGCGGTGCACCACGACGATTTGGACGCGGTGGTGCAAGCCGGAGTTAACTGGCAGAAATTGAACGAGGAATTGGCACCTTCAGGACTCATGTTGGGGCCAGATTGTGGTCCAAACGGACTTATTTCCGGGATGGTCAACACCAACGCTTCAGGAATCAATGCGTCGCGGTACGGCGCCATGGTTGCAAATGTCATTGCGCTTACGGTGGTGCTCGCTGACGGAACCGTGGTGCGCACAAAACAGCGGCCGCGAAAATCGAGCGCCGGCTATAATCTCACGGGACTTTTTATCGGTAGCGAGGGCACGCTCGGAATCGTTACCGAGGCCACCGTCAAGCTCGTGGTGAAACCCCGGTACGAAACCGTGGCCGTAGTCCAGTTTCCCACCATGGCTGCTAGCACTAACACGGTAATGGAACTTTTCCGGCGCGGGATCCAGCCCCAGGCAGTAGAACTCATGGATGGCGATATGATGCACTGTCTCAACTACAGCGGATACTGTACCCGTGAATGGCACGAGACCCCGACAATTTTTTTCAAGATTGGCGGATTCAGTCAAATTGTCGTGGACGAACAGATTAGGGAACTTGAAGCGGTAGCGCAGCTGCATGCATGCACCGCGTTTGTGTTTGCGCAGACGCCGCAGGAACAAACAGAGTTATTCGATGCCCGCAAGAACGCATTCTACGCGATGCTCGACTATGCGCGCAACGAAATCGACGAGGATGTCCGTGTATGGGTCACCGATATCGCGGTGCCAGTGTCACGGCTTCTGCTGGTATTGGGTCAGGCACACGATTTGATGAAACGGTCGGGATTCCAATCGATTGTGCTTGCTCATGCAGCAGACGGTAACTTCCACGCAGACTTATTCTATCGGCCCGACCAAAAAGCGGCGTGCGAGGCCGTAGTGCACAAGATGGTTGAGCTTGGGCTCGCCAACGAAGGAACGTGTACGGGTGAACACGGGGTGGGTAATGCCAAGCGGGCATACTTGGAACGTGAGCTCGGACCCAATGCAATTGATTTGATGCGGAAGCTCAAGATGGCGTTGGATCCACGCCGAATCTTGAATCCCGATAAGGTATTCAAGATCGATCCCCAGGATCCAGCAAATAGATAATAATAATAATAATAATAATAATCCATAAAAATGCATGCACGAGGAAGACGCAGACGCACACGCACACGCACACGCACACGCACACGCACACTCACTGTAGATGCATATGCAAACGCACTTTTCGGAGATAAGTCATTATCACCAAAAAATGACCTCCCCTACCCCACCCCTCCTATTCCTATTCTATTGCTCACATAATCTTCCATATGCACGTTTCTTCCCCATCCACAGTTCTTTGTTATCTGTACCCCATTCTTTTTTTTTTTTGCGCTACCCCACCGAGATTCGCTCCCCCCCCTATTCGCTATCGGATCTTTATCGCAACTGATAAGTTTTTTTTTTTTTTTCTGCTCACGCTACTGTTTTCTCAAGCAACAGACAAAAAAAATTTTAATCAGCTCTCTTCCTGACGAATGTACAACACAGATTTGGACACGAAGTTGGACAGACTCACGCTCGATGCCGAGCCGGTGGCTACAGCGAAACAGCCTGTGCCACCGAGATCGCTTTTGCTGAGCTCGCTTGCCAGTCCTGGATTTCCGCATCATGTTCAACACATTAATGCGCGCCAACCGAGTGCATTCTTTAGTTTAGAGGACGAGGCACCACGAGCAATAGATATACAGCGACAATATACAGACGAGCATCCCGAGCCGGTACTTCTTGCGCTGTCTGTGGGCAAGGACATGGACGGACGGGTGATTCCATCGCTGCTGACGATCCTGCTTCTTCTGCTCAACCACGACCAACACACGGTGGGCGACCGCAAAAACTCATATAGCAACATCACGAGTCGTGCCTCGCTCACACACTTGTCCCAGAAACGCTTGCAGCCATACACGAAACACGGACTGCCTCTGCCAGGCCCCGAGACCCACGCAACATCACAAAGCATTCCGATCAGCGGCATGATCGTGCCCGACTCGCCGAGTTTGGACCCCACATCACTTGGCAGCTCGCCCTCGCGGCTTTGGCTTGCGGCACAGACACCACCTCGGATCTTGGCGTCGTCGTTACGTGGTGGACGTGGCAAGGCCCCGATGCATATTCCCATCCAGAAACGCGGTAGCGACTCGCCGATCCTCAACCCAGTACAGACGCCGGCGGAGGATCCGCCCATGACACCGCTTTTTCTTAATAGGAACCCCAACGATTCTTATTTTGGAGAATATGGTGATCATTTGGTGGGTGCGGTGTTGGAAGAGAACGAGGAAGGTAGCGATCACGAAATGAGCTAGGGCACGACGGAACGGTAATACATGTAATTATGAATATTTAATTTTATCAACAAAAACAATTTTTTATATGTCACAGGAGAACGAGAACACCAGACAGTACCAGACGCTTCGTGCGGTGTTGGAGTCGTTTTTCGAGCATGGGACACAGGAGTCGCAGTCTGCGACAATCCAAACTTCGTTGGCAGCGATGTACCGCGAACATGGCACGCCGATGGTGGGCGAACTTCTTGCGCTGATGGAAACGCCCTCGAAACATGGTGGCGTGCCGCAAACGATGCTTGATGAGTTGGAACGGGTCAATCCAAGTACATTGGATCACGACGACGAGTGTCCCATCTGTACCAACCGGTTCGAGGATGATCCGTATCCGCTTGTGGTGAAACTTCCGTGTCAGAGCCTGGTGAAACGCGGCCATGTGTTTGACTTGGAGTGTATTGGTCCGTGGCTCGAAGTGAATTCTACGTGTCCCATCTGTCGCTACGACTTGGTAGATGCCAGTAATAACCGCAAGGCCCAATTAGAACTCGAGATCCAACAAGCACGCGACGCTGACTCGGAACAAGAAGAAGAAGACTGGGACGTTTATGGCTAAATATGACTATGTACAGATTGTTTTACTTGGGATCCAAGTACTGCTTGAACGTCTCGGACTTCAACAACTCGTCAACCTTGGCCGCAATCGGATCGCTGGTGGTGTCGTAGGCTGCGGGCATGGCAAACTCGCTCATGGCATCGAGCTCACGGTTAAACTCAAGCAGCTCGTGTGTTGTCACCGTTGCCTTATACTCAACATCCTGCAATGCATGTTTGTTCACAAACGAAAGCCACAAGTCAAGCACCTCGGCATTGGCATCGTACGCCGTCAACAGACGCAGGTACGTCACACGATGAAAGTTCTGTTTCGTCTTGGCCTGCGCAAACGGCGACTTGATCACGGTATACAACCGTTTCTCTGTCTTGTCCTTCACCAACCGTGACATCGGAATCCCGAGATAAAACGCAGCCCGACTCGCAAACTCGCCGGCACGTACAAGCAGAGCCTCGTCGTAGCCACGAACCCGAAGCGTGGCAACCTCGTGGCCATGTGTAGGCTCAAGTCTGATGGGTTTATACTTCAAGATCTCCACATTGATCGGAATCGGTCTCGACGTCACTTCGTTCACTTCATGCTTGGTAACATACTGGGGCCGGTACTCAAACTCCTTGCCCAAGATCTCGGCTTGGTACGCTTTTTCCGCGGCAGTTTCTTGTTTTTTTTGCTGAACATGTTCCTGAGGCGATACAAACGCCTTCTGGAACCCTACTCTTGTGGTACTCAACGAACGTGTCAAGCGACGACCCAGACGTGCTAACATGGTTGGTTGGTTTGATGAAATTTTTCACCATTTTGAAATAGAAAAAGTAAAAAGTTTATATGCAGGTGAATGGTCTCCCATCATCAAAAATGTGCGCGAGATGCCAAAACAGTTTTTTGATCGATTCAGCGATGGGGAAATCGAGCAAAGATAAAAGAGATTTGTACTATCGTCGAGCAAAAGAGGAAGGATGGCGTGCACGGTCTGCATTTAAGCTTCTTCAGCTTAACGATGAGTTCCAGTTGTTTGACGGAATCAGTCGAGTCGTGGATCTTTGTGCTGCTCCTGGTTCGTGGTCACAGGTATTGAGTCGAGAATTGTTCCAGACACAACAGAAACAAGACGCCAAGATTGTTTCGGTTGACTTGCAGCCGATGGTACCCATTGATGGTGTCACTACGATCCAGGCTGACATCACGCATCCCAAAACGTTGCAGAAGATCTTGGACATTTTTGGTGGAGAACCAGCAGACTTTGTCTGTAGCGATGGGGCTCCCGATGTCACGGGTCTTCATGATCTTGACGAGTATATCCAAGCACAGCTTATTCTTGCAGCATTACAGTTGACCACATGTATATTGAAGCCCGGTGGTGCGTTTGTGGCCAAGATCTTCCGGGGCAGAGATATCGATTTATTGTACAGTCAGTTGAGTTACTTATTTGAACGGGTGATATGTGCCAAACCACGGTCTTCGCGTGGCACATCACTCGAGGCATTTATTGTATGTCTCGGCTACCGTCCACGCCCAGGATGGACACCAGAGCTCGATCCCACCAAGTCTACCGAAGAGTTTTTTGAAGGCTGTGATATGGGACGGGCAGGAAACATGGAACACTTGGAATTGCCAATGGAAGAACGCCATATCGCGAAGTTTGTGGCTTGTGGTGACTTATCGAGCCCTGACTCCGACGCTACGTATCCCTTGGACAGCGAAGTCACCCACAAAACGCTCGATCCAGTCCAGGTACCAACAGCTCCACCATACAAAAAGGCATTGGAGATGAAGAGACTCGGCGACTTGGTAAGACGTTGACATTGTAATATAGACAAAAAGAAAATATACATATAAAGATACTCTTATTATTCTGGCTTAGCGTCCTGCTTGACGTCAGGCTTCAAGGTAGGGAACAACAACACTTCTCTAATGGTGTTGGAGTTGGTCAAGAACATCGCAATTCTATCTATACCACAGCCCCAACCACCGGTAGGTGGTAATCCGTACTCCAAGGCGTTACAGAAGGTTTCGTCAACCATCTGGGCCTCGTCATCACCTTGAGCCTTTTGTCTGGCTTGTTCTTCAAATCTGGCTCTCTGGTCAAATGGATCGTTCAACTCGGTGTAAGCATTACAGATTTCCTTGGTGGCCACAAAGACTTCGAATCTTTCACACAAGCCAGGAATGTTTCTGTCTTTCTTGGCCAATGGAGACATCATTTGTGGATGACCGAAGATGAAAGTTGGGTTGATGGAAGCATCTTCCAATTCACCCACTAATTTGTCCAACATTCTGGCGTTGGTCAATGGCGGAGAGCAGTCCAACTTGTTGTCGATCAAGATCTGCTTCAAGAACTTACCGGTTTCCTCGGTGTGCAACTGGTCGCCAGCAGGGAAAGTGACGTTGTAGACCTTTTCCAACTCTTCAATCATGTTGATTCTCTTCCATGGTCTCGAGAAGTCCAAGGTAAGAGGCTCCTCTTCAGGACCGTTAGGGTGGTAGGTGATCTTGTAGTCCCCGGTGATTTCCTTGACCATTTCAGAGAACAACAATTCAGTCATGTCCATAAGATCGTAGACGTCAGCATAGGCCTGGTAGAACTCACAGGTGGTAAACTCAGGGTTGTGGGTCATGTCAATCCCTTCGTTTCTGAACTGACGGCCGATTTCATACACTCTGTCCATACCACCAACAACCAATTCCTTCAAGAACAATTCTGGAGCGATTCTCATGTACATGTCGAGGTTCAAGTCGTTGTGGTGAGTGATGAAAGGCTTGGCAGTAGCACCACCAGCAATGACGTTCATCATAGGAGTTTCGACTTCAATGAAATCTCTTTCGTCAAAGAATCTACGGATGTACGAGATGATCTTGGATCTGACCTTGAAACGGTCTCTGACGTTGTCGTTCATGATCAAGTCCAAGTATCTCTTTCTGTATCTGGCTTCTTGGTCCTTGAATCCAAAGTGTTCTGTTGGCAACATGTGCAAACATGGAGTCAACAACTGGACGCTGGTAGCAAACACCGAGATTTCACCGTCACCACCCTTGGCTGGCGCAGTTCTACCAGGGTACCCAACGACACCAATAACATCACCTCTTCTCAAGTATTCGTGCATCTTTTCGTACTCTTCAGCAGAAGCAACATCTTGGGCCTGGGCCATAATTTGGACCTGGACACCATCTCCCTTAAGGACATAGAACTTCAACTTGGAACCAGACTCTCTCTTGGTCATGATTCTACCAGTAACCTTGACCTGGACATCAGGCAAAGTCTGGCCACGGGTCAACGAGCCGTACTTGGCAAGGTACTCTGGCAACGTCAAGTCACGCAGAAACTTGTGGGGGTATGGGTTGAAAGCACTTGGATCTTCGTTCTGAGCGGTTCTTAATTCGTTGATCTGACGCGATCTGATCTCAAAGTACTGGTTTGGGTTCAAGTCGGCCAATTGGTCCTTCTTCTTGGCAATCTTTGGTGCAGAAGCAGCAGCCTTAGCAGCCTTTTCTGCTCTCTTGGCTTCCAAAGCTCTGGCCTTTTGTCTCTTTTTCAACTCGGTCTTAGACACCTGTTCTCCGGTGACATCGTCCAAGTACGTCTTTTGCAACTGTTCCGTGATTTCTTCCGACATTGTATCGCTAATCTTATTTGCAATAGATAAAAAAAAAATTTCAGTTGGCGATGAATCTCAACACATAGTGTATTATGTAATATATTTGTCAGGATGGGTCCGCGATGAAAAAAATTCTGAAGAAAGAAAAAAAAATCGAGCTGCTTCCCGTTCTGATCTTTAACCATTTAAAGTAGCTACCCAAAGAAGAATATGTCCAAGCAATTCTCTGCTACCTCCAACACGCATCATCGTGGTCCCAGAAGAACTGAAGAGTCTACCGAAGAAGACTACGAAAAGGTCAAGAAAGTAGCTGTTCCTACGTTGGCCAAGAAGTACGAACGTCCAACTGCCCATACCATCAGCGTTCAGTCAAGTGTTGTTCTTTCCTTGATCAGACACACCTCTGAAAACTATCCATCGTTGTTTTCTGGGTCCTTGCTAGGTTTTGAAGATGACCAAGGCGCTATAGATATCACCCATGCCTACCCATTCCCTTACGCAGACCAGTACGAAGGAGGTTCATTCCGTTCCAGATCCGGCACCAAGTACCAGCAAGAAATATTGGACAGCTTGAAGAGTTTGGGCTACGGTATTGATTTCCAGGGCTGGTTCCAGTCCACCATTTCGGGTAACTTTGTTTCCTCTCAATTGGTTGAAGCTTTGGCTCAACAACAATTGACCAACAAAAACGCCTTCATCTTGATTCACAACATGTCTTCGGTTGGCAAACAGGTTGAATTAAAGGCCTACAGATTGACTGAAAACTTTATCGGTGCCTACTTGGATGGCAGATGGAAGTCGAAAGACTTGGAAAGCCACAAAGCTTCATACCTCAACATCTTTGAAGAAATCCCATTTGAAATCCACAACCAACAGTTGGTCAATTTGTACTTGGCCAACTTGGACAACGAATCCAAGGCTGAAGGCGAGTTTGATATCTTGAACTTGTCGTCGAACCAGAACGTCACGGCACAATTGCTCAACTCTTTGTACAGCCAAGTCGACTCATATAACTTTGACCAAACAAACTTCAATTACTACCAGAGATTACACCAAAAGGAACAGTCCAAGATCACCCAATGGAAACAACAAAGAAAGTTGGAAAACTTGGAAAGAGCCAAGAGAGGCGAAAAGGAATTGGACTCCGATGAATGGAAACTGATCTTCAGATTACCCAATGAACCTTCGAGATTCTCCAACATGTTGCACAGTTACTCCATTGATGTTTTGGCTGACGATATATTGAAAAAGTGCGATGAAGAATTGACCAAGAGCTTTGCTATCGAAAGAAAGTTGACCGCCGATATCTAAACTTTTATACACATAAAATGTACACTATAAGTTAGAAATTATCTACCGTACTACAAATTATCATGATTCTGTGAAATACGATAGTTCTTTATATTAAAAAGAATACTATTTAAAGGTCGATTATAAATTATTTTTAAAAGGTTTTTTTTAAAAAAAAAAAAAAAAAACAGAGTTAAGATGGATCATGGCATCTAGAACGGGTAACCACTAACAGGTTTCCCGTCCTCGTCAAACCAGACGTCTGGGTGCTCTTTTTCGTACTTGGTACGAAGGTCAATACTGTAGTATTGCTGTAAGCATTCAACGCCACGATCTTCATCAAGGATAACTAAGGCTGTCGCCTTCTTTACTCCCTCTGTAGATTCATCGGAGGAGTTGGCACCTTGAGTTACGGTATCAAACTTTTGGTCCAACTTGTACTCCTGTCTTGTTTGCCAATCCAACAACTTATAAAGAAGGAGCATCGAGTAGTAAATCCGATTGGCAGGATTATGAAGCAACCGTCCCTTGATGTCCATAGAATACATTCCGTTTTTACTTAAACTACTTTGGGGTAAATAATTACCTTTTCTGGCTGGCATTATAACTGTTAAACATTGTGTAGTGGTTACGTGTCAGCTCTAATATGCTACTTGTGCTACGTAGCCATGTACTTTCTACAGATTCTGGTAAAATACCTCGTCTACAAAGACTCGAACATGAATGTCACACAACAAAAGATGGGTAGGCAAACCGAAATGAGCTACGCCTCAAGAATATGCAACTGGTACCATATTTGGCATGGCAATCATGCAATAATCAGGTTGCTGTCCCAGCAGAATTAGTGTTTTGGAACTTTATCCTAATTAGGTAAATTGAAGAAATGGTTGTGAATTTCGGTGACTTCTATTAGAATGCTATTTTTAAACCCAAGTTATTATAGCAATCCCGATATTTGTATACCCTAGAAGGTATACATATGTCTTTGGCATATATGCTGAGGACTTTGAATATGCTTGTTTGATTGAATTTGCTCTAATTCTCCAGTCTATTCCTGTATCTGCCTCGTTTCTTGTCTGCAGCTGTACTTGCTGTTAAAACCATTTTCTAGCGTTGTAGAATGGTTCAAAACACTATTACTGGCATCAGTGAATCAAGGATGCATAATTCAAACAGTAACTCTTTGTAAGTAACATTAGTTCCAGAACTAAACGTAAATCGGTACTATTATTGAATCCCCATTTTCTTGAGGAATCACCATACCGAGAAGTTTCCCACGTTCCGATTCAGTACGAAGATCAATCGATAAAGTGTTTCTTGCCCAGTCCACTGCACCTTTGATATCTGTGATAAGCACACCATCTGCTTCATTCGCACGAACCCTTTTATCGCGTTTTGAACGTGGCATGACTCTTGGCATATGTTTATGAGGATAATCAAGATCCAAGCCTTTCTCTTCTCTCACCACCCAATCACATAACTTCAAGGCAAGAAGCATGGTATAATATGCATCATTGGCAGCATTGTGAAGAAATGCAGCTGGAATATTAAAGTCACGAAGCCCATTTTCAAGACTATTTCCATCTTTTCCGTATGTAAAAGTCAAAAGTCGCTCTGTATCAATAATAAACAGTTCTGGATCAATTCGTATCCCCATCAGCTTGAGCCACTTGATATCTCCTTTAAGGTTATGTCCAACTAAGGTATATTTTTGATCAACAAATCTTTGGACAAATTGTGCTGCTTCATCCATGGTCATCTCCAAGTAAGTACCACTGATACAGTACCTAGCATGGTCAGGGACATATTTTCCGTTGGTCTTGTCCAAATTCTCACAAAGACGAATATGAACAATCTTTACATCTGGAATCAATGGTTGAACTTTTCGTGGCTCGAATATGGCAAGACCAATCTCAAGTATATCATTTGTATTGAGCTCCCACGCTTCAACATCAATAGATAGTAATGCGGTATTCTGTACACGTTTCATGGCTTTCTGTAGATAGTATCGATTGCTTGGGTGTTTGAGAACGGGATGCTGCAGTGTTTGCAGGTCAAGTCCCTCAAAGTACTTGTTCAAAGGTTTTTTTGTTGCTTTCTCCATATTCTAAACAGGCCCTATGCTTACCAATCAGTCTATGAAGTCTATTGCTCTATAACGAATATGCTGTTGCAAGGCAAAATCTCACAGAAGTTTAATGTGATGAACCAATTTCATGAAACATGTCACGTGTAAATGATGGGTGCAAAATCGCCAGCGGCTGAAGCAACACCTACTTGGTTGAGGACATCACAAAACTTAACTGTTGATACCATCCCATTAGTTATATTTTAGAGAAAAATTTTAGAAGTATCACTTTCAAGATCTACAATGTTTAACTGTTCCTGGAGGCGTAATAACTCGTAAAGATTTTCTCAATAAAAATTTAGTCAATCTTTTCCATTCTATCCCAGATTTTGTACAACCCAAAACCAGGGCAAATACAGACTCCTTCTGTAAAACGAACCAACTACTGGAACAATTCCGATAATGATTTGGAATTTTCAATAATAATCATCCTCATCCATACTGTTATCACTATAATACTCGTCATCATTTTCGCTCTCTTCCTTCCTATGTTCCTTTACATTGAATTGTAAATATCTTTGGGTCCAATTGATTGCTTCTTCTGCACTGTCCGTCTGAAGGAGTTCAGCTTGATTAGGACCATATAATTCTCCAGCCGTAGGACCATGAAATCTCAAGACTGTTTCCTTCCTTCCCATAAGAGAATTTCATAAGCTTTTGAGTATCGATAATAAATCGGTTTGGGTTGATATAAATTCCCATCCGGTCGAGCCATTTGATATCGCCTCTAATGGCATGACCCACCAAATAAAAATTCCGGTTCATTAGTACTTGTACAAACGTTGCAGCTTCTTGAAGACTCATTTTTAATGATTTCCCACTCATGCTATAATTCAAATGATTAGGAACATATGATGCATTGGCTTTGTTCATGTTCTCCTTTATACGAATATGGATCACATTAATGTCCGGCACCATATGTTTACCTCCATTATATAATGCTGCCAAAACAATCTCAAGAATTTGGCTGGTGTCTTTTCCCAAGCTTCAACATCAATTGCTAGCAAGTTACCGGTTTGAACAGCATACATAGCTTTTTCAAGGTATCTTCTATGAGACTCGTATTTAAAGAAAGGGTGCCTTCTTGCTTTCCTTCTCAAGTTATCAAAGTACTCATCAGACATGGGGTGCTTCGTTGGTAATCACTATCAATTAAATGGGATTCTTCAAATATTTCACGGGTTCAGTTATATTCGCACTATAATTTGTCAACATAGGATGTTAACTGTAGTTGCAGCAGAATTTTCACCAGCTCAACGGACCGTAGGTCCTACCCAGTGATCCTGCCTATAGTCTTGAAGGCCTCGTGGTCAAGTTCACGTTACAAGAATGTCAACAAATGTAGGTCCACAAATAATTGTAGATAATAATAACGTGATAAGAAAATAAATACGAATCCTTCACAAATTCAGGTTGCATGTTTCAGAAAGTCCTTAGTTGTCGACAACGGATACACAATTCAGTACTGGTTGATCAGCTAGAAAACATTTTGTTAGTATCTACCACAATCTAGAGACTCGCTATGAGGCTAATCGTTTACTATCTAAAGAAAGGGATCTTTCTCGTTTATTGAGAAGATAGAGACTCGTCGGACTCATAATTCTAGAACAAGTTCAAACCCTATTATATCTGGTTCGGTATAGAAACTATTGGCCCGAATATTGTTTGCATTGGGACACAAAACCCAATATGGACATGCAACAGCTCCGCTATTGCCTAATCAATAATCTGCTCACCTAGGCCGAATGGCGATTGGAGTGGGTTTCTTCTAAATAAAGAATGCATTCCTTATCTCTATAGGTGAAGGAAGAAAGTAACAAGAAATCTGAACAAATATGTTATAGTTTGTGAATATGAGTATTATGCAATGATCATATAATCTTTAATAATAGTGTACAACAAAGCTTAGCTTGTGGCTATTTATTTGTATCTGGTAATATTAATCACCGTTGAACTAAAATAAAAGTTTTAGATGATACGTGAATGATACACAGCTCTATAAATCAAAACGGAACTATCGGTGTATATTCCTATTCATGATAATCATATGGTTTCCTGGCATATAACTTAACTATATTTTCATTAATGTTAATCGTCATCCATATCACTATCGCTATCACTTAAGGGTAAACTTAATGTGTGCTTACTCCATTCAATCGCTTCTTCTGTGCTGCTAATTTCAATAGTTGTTGCTTCATTAGGCACACGTGTAATGTATTCATTTGAGTTATAATAGTCTTTTGGTTGGTGACTTTTAATGGACTCATTCAAGCGCCAGACATGCCTCGAATTTTTATCACACAACTTTAGAGCAAGAAGCATAGTGTAAAACGCATCATTGGCAGCATTGTGGAGGTATGCAAATGGAATGTTGAAATCCCGTAGTCCATTTTCAAGACTATTGCCGTCCTTCGCAAAAGAAAATGATAAGAGTTTTTGAGTGTCGATGATGTAATGATTCTTGTCGATGGAAACTCCCATCTGTTTTTATACAACAACGACCCTTTTTTCAAGTAAAATAAACAGTCATTACGAGTCACAAGCATGGGAACAAGTTCCAAAATAGTTTTACAATGATTCTTCAAAATTCCGCCTGTGTGGAGTCACCATCGGAAGTAATTTATTGACTCCCCTTCACCATTGAGCCAATTGATTGTTAAACGAATGCAACATGATATTAAATTTAATTTTAGCAAGTTTGTTTACATGTCATTTCAAGGTCATCAACGTTGAGAAGGCTGATGTTCTTATCGCTTAATGCATCAATACGTAATTTATTTTTTTGTCGTGTCTCCACTCCCGATTTACGAGAAATACGAAAATTCGTTGATTAAAAGGGCGTGCGATGGCACATTTTTTTGGAGCGCATTTTACAGTACATTGTAATGAAGACTTTATTAAGAACCCCGACAATGGCTGGAAAGCTGAAAAAAGAGAAGCCTATTGCTGTTTCTGAAAAGGGCAAAGGTCTGAAGAAAGGTAAGAAGGAAGAAGTAGAACATGACCCTTCCAAACCAACAAGAGGAAAAATTGTTGGAGATACTTTTGGATGGACTGGAAAATTACCTGTGACTTTACTCAATGAATATTGTCAGAAGCAGAAATGGGGAAGGGTAGAATACCAAATAAAGCATACATCACGGGGTTTGAGTATTTTTAGCCAATGGTATAGCGGAAAGGCAGTTATACTGTGGAAAAATCCCAAGACACAGGAGGTAATCCATATTCAGTTGGTTCCATATGAAACCAGGTTTATAATGGAATGTAATACGGCCAATGAAGCAAGACATTATTGTGCAACATATGCATTACATGCCATAAATTACATCAAGAATATGAAGGTAGTATTACCTCCAATGTTTGCAGATTACTGGTCAACTCTAGAACAGGCGAGAACTGAATTACTAAAGACGAACAAATCACTCCATGACAAATTCTGGAATGTCGATCCTTTTGGTGCATACTTGCAAAGAAAAGAAGCTCAAGAGAAACAAGAGAAAAGATTGGAAATTAAACAGAGATCTCGAGAGAAAATCAGAGAACCCACCATAAGTATCTCTGGAGTACAAGCAAAACCAAAAAAGCCTTCGATTTCTGCATCGGCCTTAAATGTAGAATCGACACCCAAATTTCCTCAGAAAGTTTGGGATTCTGCTCCATTTATTGATTTTCCCGCTGATTTACGTGTTTCGATCGAAAACTCCATTAGAGGCCATCTAAAATGGATTCTTGATGAGCAAGATACATTAGGTAAAACAGATATGGCATCAAAAGTTTCTGCATCTTTGGTACAATTTGGATTCAGAGAATCGCATGTTCAAGAAGCTTTGAAATATACTGCCACTTAT
Source organism: Teunomyces barrocoloradensis (assembly GCA_030568385.1). Classification (NCBI taxonomy): domain Eukaryota; kingdom Fungi; phylum Ascomycota; class Pichiomycetes; order Serinales; family Debaryomycetaceae; genus Teunomyces; species Teunomyces barrocoloradensis. Next base: position 46,675 of record JAJMFX010000031.1, on the reverse strand, counting down.
GTTGATGCAGTTGAATGGCTCTTGTTTCATCTTCCAGAAGACGATTTACCAACGTTATTTTCCAAATCCGATAAAGACTCGGGTGTTTCTCTTAAAATTGCAAAGAATATTCAATATGAATATCTCTTAAAGAGAATAGGTGATTCCGGTCACGACCGAGATGAAATTGAAGAGGTTCTTAAAGAAACCGAAAATAACGAATTACAAACATGTGTCAAATTGACCCACAAATTAGCATTACTTGAACCTGTTGATGTGGAGATAGAGGACTCACAAGAACTTTGGGTACAAGAGTTGGAAGGAATTCAAATTCTTGGATCCAATAAGATCCAATTTATTGAAGACAGTGAAAAGAAGGTTGTTGATATCTTGTTAAACGTAAACAATATTGGTGAAGGTGTTTTCAGCTTGCGTTTATTCAAGAGTAGGCTGTATCCTATGGAATTGCCTGGATTTCATATTATAGTTACCAAGGCAGGTCATAAATTGGCCAATTACATTAAGTTGTCAATTGTAACACAGGCTGCAAACTATATTGTTGATAATGGGTTTATTGGTGACTGTTTTATTTATTCGCTAGTTGAATGGTTAGAGGGAAACATATCCAAGATCATTAGTAACCCAGGTCCATTGATTACTGAAGATCAATTAATGATGAAGCATATTCCCACCGCTGAGAGAGAAGCGAAGAAACACAAAACAAAGGTCAAAAAGACTACTGCTTTGCTGGAAATTGAAATAAAACGGCTTCAAGAAGCCTATGCAGTAAGGAAAGAATCACAAGAAATGAAGCAATCTATGAAGCAAAGGGCATCTTTGCCAGCATGGAAAAAGAGGGAGCAACTTGTATCTGTAATCAATTCGAATAAAGTTACTTTGGTAACTGGTGAAACAGGGTCAGGAAAATCCACACAAATTGTTCAGTTTATTTTGGATGAAATGAACTCAAATGGTGACTTTGCTTCCAAAATTATCTGTACCCAACCAAGACGTATATCAACAATTGGATTGGCCGAAAGAATTTCCGACGAGAGAATCAACACTGTTGGGAAAGAAACTGGATACATAATCAGAGGTGAAAGCAAGACAGCAGCTGAAACCCGACTCTCATTTGTAACCGTCGGTGTGTTGTTAAGAATGTTACAAACTTTCTTATCCTCCAAGGACAACAGTGGAAGTATTTTTGACCATTTGGGATATATCTTTATTGATGAAGTTCATGAAAGATCAGTTGACAGTGATTTTTTATTGATCATTTTAAAGAAGGTCATGAATCGTTTCCCCAAGTTGAAAATAGTTTTAATGTCTGCTACCATTAATACTGATACCTTTAAGTCCTTTTTTGGAGTTCCAGTCAATCATATCCATATTGAAGGTAGAACGTTTCCTATTCAAGATTATTTCTTGGATTCTGTTCTTGAATCCTTGGATTATTCATTCTCTAGTCTGGATGGAATCAAAAAACCTAGTGCTGATTCAAACTTCTTTAAAAGTGGTAATATCAATTATGACTTGATTGCCAAATTGTGTGTACACATTGATGGTAAGTTGAAAGGCGAGCAAAACAATGGGTCCATTTTAATCTTTTTGCCAGGTATTATGGAAATTACTCAATGTATCCGAGCCATTGAAAAAGAGTTCAGAGATGAAAATTTGAATTGTTGGACTCTTCCGTTGCATTCTGCTTTGTCTTCCAAGGACCAGAAGAGAGTTTTCCAGAAATCTGCTAAGGGTCGAAAGATTGTTGTTTCAACAAACGTTGCTGAAACCTCCATTACCATTCCTGATTGTGTGGTGGTGGTCGATAGTGGACGTTCTAAAACGATGTTTTATGATTCTAAGCTCAACACGACTAAGCTTGTGGAAAATTGGTGTTCAAAAGCTGAGATCGGTCAAAGAAGAGGTAGATCTGGGCGTATTACAAACGGTAATTGTTATCACATGTACACCAGGGAAACAGAAACAACCATGATTCCTCAGCCAATTCCTGAGATTAAGAGAACTAGATTGGAAAACTTGTATTTGGTTGTGAAGTCCATGGGAATCAACAAAGTCGAAGAATTCTTGAACAGTGGAATTGATGCTCCTGATCAGACTTCATTGTCCGAATCCAAGAGATTTTTGGAAGATATTGGTGCATTAACACATGGACATTTATCAAATCTTGGTAAATACTTGTCCTTCATACCCACCGAACTTCAAGCTGGAAAATTGTTAATCTTGGGATGTATTTTCAGCTGTGTTGATGTTTGCTTAACTTTGGCTGCAATCAGTTCAACTGGGAGTCCATTTTCTTCGAACTTTGACAACAAGGATAAAATCAAACAAGTTAAAGCTGACTTTGCCAATGGACAAGGTGATTTTATAGCCATATCCCATGCGTTTAACCAGTACCAAGTGGAAAAACAAAAAGGTAACGGCAGTAAATTCTTGAATGATAACTTTTTGTCATTTTTGACTATGAAAGAAATAGCCTCTACCAGAGTTCAGTACGTGACTATTTTGAAAGAATTGGGCTTTGTTCCCTTTGACTATGACAGTGAGAATAAATTACATAACAGAAATTCTGAAAATTATTCCGTTCTTCGTGCAATTATTACTGGTGCCTACTACCCCCAAATTGCCAGAGTACAGTTACCAGATCCTAAGTTTTTTAAGACGATAGTCGGAGCTGTTGCTGTTGATCCAGATGCAAGACTGACTAAGTTTTGGCTTCGTAATGAAAGATTTAAAGGCACTCCGGACTCAGATGAATTACCAGCTACCAGGGCTTTTATTCACCCATCGTCAGTTCTTTTTGGTAATAATGAACTGGATATGTCTTTGAGCTTAGAAATCCTTGAGAAATCAACTGGTGAGGATGGAGAGGTGGACTACGAAAAAGCTCGGCAATTGTACGACCTTAGTCCTCAAGTTCAAAAATCCAACAATCCAGCACTTAAATCTGCGTTTGCTGTTTTCAAATCATCACATCTCACAACCAAACTTTATTTAAGAGACGTCACTCCATCGAGCACCATTGCAACACTACTCTTTGGTGGTGATATCTCCTACAACCTTGTCAATTATATTGAAAAAGGAATTTCTTCCCCTGGGATTGTCATGGACAACTGGATGCCTATCCGTACATGGTGTAAAAATGGTGTTTTAATTAAGAAACTCAGAAAATTACTTGATGGTTTCATTGACTTAAAATTGTCTGATCCAAGGCAGGTTGGTGGAAAGGATGATACTTTGGATATTATAGAAAGAGTTCTCGAATTGCCCTAAATTATTGGATAAATCCACAAAACTAAAATGCATTTGTAAATTTACTTTACGAATTATTTACTTCATTTATACTAGAATTACCTGGTTTTATGTAAACAGTAAATCAATATATTTTAAGCTTGTATCAAACAGTTTATAACCATAACATAATAGTTCTGATGCTTAACATGCATATAAGCAAGACTTCGTGGCCAAGCTGGTTAAGGCGTAAGACTGTTAATCTTGAGATCGTGAGTTCGACCCTCACCGAGGTCGTTTTTTTTTTGATAATTCAATGAAATAATGTTTACTTGATGTATCCATTTTTCTTTACTATAGCTACGATTCACCTTCGTATCACCTTCCAGCAACCTTTACAGTGCTTGAGTGAAAGATTTGGTTTGCATCTTTTAAAAAGGCACATGAGCGATATGATGCTTAGGTCAGCAGATCGTTAATTAGGATGATTAATTTACTCCACAATCCGAGATTTACCCACTCATCATGTACTTATCCAATATTCTAGGTTTGCTGGGGTTAACCAGTCTCTTTTTGAAGTCACACATATTTTCGACACCACATATTACGGTAGATCTTGAACTGGGCCTCCCAGAGACATTGGTGACATTTGACAAGCGCAGACCCATAGTTATCTGGCACGGGTTGGGAGACAATTATAATTCTTCGGGTATAAATGAGGTTGGGGCCATTTTTGACCAGATGTACCCAGAAATCTTTATCCATTCAATATACATGGATATAAACCCAGATAGAGACCAGCAAATGTCGATGTTTGGTGATGCAAACAAGGAGGTCCAACTTGCGTGTGAGCAGATACAAGCCATCCCTGAATTGAAACTGGGGTTTGATGCAGTAGGGTTTTCTCAAGGAGGATTGATGTTGCGAGCATTGGCTGAGTCCTGTCCAGGTGCCAAAATACACAATTTAGTGACATTTGGCTCACCACACTTGGGTGTCCAAGAACTTCCGTTGTGCAAAGATCCTAGCGATTGGGTGTGCCGGACGAGAAACTCACTTCTAAAGAAGCAAGTATGGTACGATTCTGTCCAGAAACGAGTAATTCCTGCCCAATATTTCCGTGATCCATCACAGATGGAGCAGTACCTTGAGCATTCCAACTTCTTGGCAGATTTCAATAACGAAAGGAATTATAACTCGTCGTATAAGAACAACTTTGTTAAGATCAACAAACTAGTCATGATTCAGTTTACAAAAGATACTACTTTAGTGCCTAAGGAATCGGCCTGGTTTACTGAAATCGATACTGAGACTGGTCAAGTAGTTCCTGTAGCAAGGACAAAGATCTTTCAGGATGATTTGATAGGACTCAAGACATTATTCTTTGAGGGCAAGTTGGTGTTTGACAAGATCTCTGGAGACCACATGCAAATACCAGATACATACCTTGTAGATATTGCCATGAGGTATTTAGGGACCAAATTTTAAATCCACGTGAAATACTCTTCCCTTAGTAATGTTTGACTTGGACTCGGGTTCGCTTATAGGTGTAGGTAAATAAAGAGAGCTGACAATTGGTTCGTCAAAGATGGATTTTGACGATATTTTTGTTGATAACCATGTTGCTTTTTTGCCCGGTTTCACGGATCGAATTTGTGGACGTTTATGGGGTACAGAGGTGGGAGGAGTGAGCGGTTTTTGGACTTTAACTGGTGTGTTCATTTGGTGGTTGAATAATTGAAAAAAAATGGCTGCAAAGATTCTGATTCTTATTGATAGGTTAACTGATGTCACGTGGGTAGATATGTTTTTGATGCATATAGAACCGCTTTAAAAGTAAAGAAGGTCTGACAGTTGAAGGGAAGATGGATGAACTGTCAGGAGATAGAAAGGCTCGTTTGGCAGCATTGAGACGAAATAGAGGAAAGAAGCAGGAGAAAGAAGTTACTGAGAATCACAAGAAAGAATCGCCCGAACCAGCAGAACCAGCAGAACCAAAAGGGACTCAGCCGTCGCAGCGTGAGTTATTGCAATCAGGACAAAACGTACAGGCAGTTTCTCAAGTGATACAAGACTCGATCCTTCAACAAGCACAGAAGGAAGCTCGTGACTTGAATTTTGGCATTGAGGTTCCTAGAAACCACACTTCGTACACGAGTGATTTGAAGCAAGATATAGCAAGAGAGTTGGCGCTCGCTAAAGCCGATACAGACAAAGCGTTGTATAGTATTATGCAAGCACGGTTCGAACTGTAGAAACCATAAGTCGGAGGCGCGGTATCGTCTTTGTGTATAAAGTACTAGTACTATGTAATATTAAATATGTGAGAAAGATCTTTCCCAAAAAGGAAGTCTACATCTTCCAATCAAAATCAATTTTTCGACCCGAAGCTCGTCCGAAAGTAACCAAAAAAATCACTGAAAATTAACTCTCAAATCACAGCAACGTATTCAAGATGTCCATGATTAACAGAATTGCTTTCAGGGCTGTTCGTCCTATGGCTACACGTCAAGTTCCGTAAGTACCCCACACATCGATTATTCAACGACATGCTCGACTTTTTTTTGTGACCAATCAAACTCCAATAAGACCAATTGGAACGACAGGGAAGTTTAAGGAACCGAGAATATTTTCCCATTGAACAGTGAAGATTGGTTGGGTTTCAAAGAGAAGAGTTGTATGAATCAATCCGGATTTAATTTTGACCGTATACTAACGCCATTTTCTAGAGTTGGTTTGCGTTTCCTTTCTACGCCAGCCCCAGTTGAACCAAAGCAAAAGGCTACTTCCATCATCGATGCTTTGCCAGGTAACAACTACTTGTCTAAGACTGGTATCTTAGCCACCTCTGCCGCCGCTGCCATCTACGGTATCTCCAACGAATTGGTTGTTGTGCATGACGAAACCATTTTGGTTATCACCTTTGCTGCCTTCACCACCTTGGTTGCCAAGTTTGTTGCTCCATTGTACACTGAATGGGCTGATGGTGAAATCAAGAAGGTCAACGACTTGTTGAACCAATCTAGAACCAAGCACATCACTGCTGTCCAAGACAGAATCTCTTCTGTTTCGCAATTGAAGGACGTTGTTTCTACCACCAAGCAATTGTTTGCTGTTTCCAAGGAGACTGCTCAATTGGAAGCCGAAGCTTTCGAATTGAAGCAAAAGATTGCTGTTGCTGCTGAAGCCAAGTCCACCTTGGACGCATGGGTCAGATACGAACAACAACAAAGACAATTGGAACAAGAACAATTGATCAAGTCTGTGTTGGAAAAGGTCAACAAGGAGCTCGAAAACCCTAAGTTCCAAGAAAAGGTTTTAGCTGAATCTGTTACTGAAATCGAAAACTTGTTTGCTAAGAATTAAGAATGTTATGAACTAGATATAATACATATTCGTACAGTAGTATATTCGCTTTATGATCGTCCGGCAGGCTTCCACACATGGAGTGAGTTGTCGTCTGCTACACTGGCCACGAGCCAGTCGTCGTGGTTCGACCAGTCAAAGTCGTTGACTCCCAACATATGACCAGCATGAACAAACAACAACTCATCCTCCAACCCCACATCAAAGAGTTTCACCAGTTTATCTGATGACGACGAGCCCAACACGTTATTGAGCTTGGGATGCCATTTCAATTGCGTGATGGAATCGGTATGGTGGTTGAGTTGCTTAATTGGCGTGGTGTTTTCCAGACCAAACGTCCTGAGATCCCAGATATTGACAATGCCATCGCTGTCACCTGTAGCAAGAACTGATGACTGTAATGGACTGATGCTGATACTGTTAACGGCCACGGACGACGCCGTATGGTGACGTGCTACCGTGTTGGCTCGCGTATCGTAGATCTTGATGGATCCATTGTCATCTACGAATGCTAGCACCGAGTCATGGTTGGGGAACCATTCGATATCATTGATTCCAGCATCGTCACCGTTGTCATGGTACTGAACCTGGGCCATCGTATCTTCTTCTCGGCTGTAGCTGCCACGAAGATCAAACACATTGATGTCTCCAGCCATGTTTGCCGTGGCCAATAAGCCTTCCTGTTGAAGATTCCAATCAAGGCCAAAGATATCAACTTTCTCCTGCTTTGTCTTACCCGTAAGACGGAGCTGGGGCCGATTCAACTCGTTGGTGATGGAGTTCTGGAAATTGGCGTGTTTGGTCCGTTCGTAAACAACAACATCGCCCGTGTTGTTGCTGCTTGCCAACACGTTGGGTTTCTGGGGCATATACTTTACCTTGTTGACATCACCACTGTGGTTTATCTGTTGAAGCACGCGTGGTTTGGGGAGCGACTTTGTCTGGAGCTCAAACTCCTCTTTGTCCTGGTTATAATCCAACTTGTTGACCTGAATGTTATGGTTGAGATCCTTGTACTGAGGCCATTGTAATATCGAAATGGTATCGGTCCCCTGTCCCAAAGTGAATGTGCCGTGGAGCAAGCGCTGGAACACGACGTTGTCGTTTGTCATGAGATCAGGAAAGAACTGCACCGAGAGCGAGGGCCAGAGGAGCGACTTGGTGACGAGGTAATCGTAAAGAAATGGAGCGTTCTTCTTCCACACTCTATACGACTGCTGGGTCTGTGTATCTATAAGTGTTTCTTCCTCCACATCCATTGCGTAAATGATATAAAATTATCAAGTTTTTGAATCGCTGAAAAATTATCTCCCCCATGACCCAAGATCTCAGATTGAACTCGTCCAGGTTAGGGACACAGGAGTAGTATGTATATGATTGGAACAACAACCTTTTGCTAACACGCAGCTGGAACAACTTTTATCGTAAGGAGATTGAAAACTTTGCCCACAATGATGAAGATACTGGAGAATGTTGGTTTGAAGACTCCGATGCCGAGGCCAAGATGGTTCAGTTTCTCGTGAATAAATTGAACAATGACGAAATACCGTTGGATCACAGTGAAGTATCGGTACTTGATCTCGGTACTGGCAATGGCCATCTCTTGTTTGAGCTCCACTCGGAGTTACAACAGGAATATGATGGTGACAAGACGTTCAAGTTTACCGGAGTCGACTATTCGCCCGATTCCGTCAAGTTTGCCGACGAAATAGCATCGAAGAAGTATACTGAAACCTCGTTCACGTTTCAGCAAGTAGACTTGTTGCTCCAGAACAATCCATTTCTCCAACAAAACACATTTGATATTCTTCTAGATAAAGGAACCTTGGACGCTATAGCCCTCAACCAGGATCCCGTGCACCACGATAAAATCGGTATGGATATCTACGCATCTCAGGTCGAACAGATGATGAAATCCAACTCGGTACTCCTCATCACTTCGTGCAACTTCACCGCCGTCGAGTTGGAGAATATCATCACCAGCAACAGTTCCTTACAAGTATGGGACCACATCAAGTACCCCAGCTTCCAGTTTGGTGGTGTCCAAGGGTCCACCATCTGTAGCATTGCGTTTAAGAAAGCTTGATCTTTTACATATTATACACAAACAACATTCTAGATATTCTTCTTCAACTCTTCAATCTTATCCACCAACTCGTTTCTCAGTGCCTCGTTGCCAAACTTCAACAAGTACTGGATCGGATGCCCTTCTTCATTGATCGAATTGAGTCGAAGAAACTTACCAGGAGTCAAGCTCGCCTCCAACCCTTTCAAGAGCTCGGTGTTGGCAAGAATCTTATAGTTCAAAACCACCCGCAACAAGCCCTGTGATCTCATAACCAAACGCACGTCCTTCCTATTCGTCTTGGACTGGTTCAAATGCAACAGCCCCAATCCTCTTTCTTTCCACCCATCAGAAATCTTGGTCAAGTCAAGGGCAAAGATCTTGGTGGTAACGGTGTAGAGCGAATCTTCGTCTTCTTCGCCAGTCTGCACTGTAGTAGGCGCAAGATCAACTTGCTTGAACTGATGGGTTGCTTTCTTGTTTCCTGACTGAGACTGGTCTACTGGACTTGATTCCTTCTCCTTCTCTTCATCTAAAAATGACTTTTTGGCCGTAGCAGCGAGGAAAGTGCCGTTGAATCGCGAATGGGCTTCAAAGGAACTGGTAACTGAAGCCTTGGCAGGCTCATCAACAGACTTGGTCTCGCTCTTGGCTGATTGTGAAGGTAAATCATCAAACACATTCTTTCTGTTCTTGATATTGTTCAATACGTTTTGGCCAAAGGAAGAAGTGGCTCCAAACACATGCGGTTGGGTGGTCACGGTTGGAGCAGGTGAGTTTTCTGTGGTGTTTGGTGCTGTGGTTGTCTCGTCGGCCGTAGAGACAAATGAGTTGAGGGGGGTCGTAACTGTTGTTTTCAATGCTGGGGAAGATCCAAACGAACTTGCACCAAAAATATGTTTTGGTTTAGTAGCAGCAGCATCTTCCTGTGACTTTCTTTCGAGTGCTGCCACTTTTGGTGCATGTTTTGTTTCGTGTTGTGGGGCGATGGAGCTCCTCAATTCCATGACTTCTTGTTCGAGTTTGGCGAAACGTTGTTCAAATTTGGCGGTCACTGCTTGTGTAATTGTTTCTGTAAGCAGACTCACATCGCCAAATCCATCTGTTTCGCTCAACTTCCTTTTCTTCTGGCCAGAATCAGTAGACATTGTCAAAGGGTTAAGATGTTTGTTGATGGAAATTAATTTCACTTTTTAGAAGGTATATGCAGGTGGTGATGTCTATGTAATAGATTATATGTTACAGAGAGAGAAGAAGAAGAAGTAGAAGTAGTGATAATAGTGGTGGTAGTTGCTGTTGGTTGTTGTTGGTGGTTCTATAAATTAGAGATTAGAGCATGGCTGCGAAATCATTCTCGTTGTCTTATACTTCTGATGGAGCGGGAGGACGAGCTCAGATGAGGCGATGAAGTGGCCGTGGATCCAAGAGACGAGTACCTGGCGTACTTGTCACGCACAGACTTTTCCTCGTTGGGTCGTTCGCGTGACTGGTACGATGGAGGTGGAGGTCGGTAGCTTGATGGGTGCAGGTTGTGGTGGGAGGGAATGGACGGGTTGTTGGAGATATGGAGGCGTCTGCCGCTGGCAGCAGCCGATGCGGTGGCCGAGAACCGGCCAGGACGCGTATAGTGCCGGCCACCCAAGCCTCCACCGAGCCGGGCCGGTTTCCAGTTGCGGACCACGCGGCCGCGTTCGATATCGACCAAGACATGGCGCAGGCCGATCTTGAGTCCCCGGCGCGCCAATTCCGTGACACATGCATGTGCATCGTGTTCCTTATCGTACACCAAGAAGCCGTAGCCACGCGACTTGCCCCCGTGGTCACGGATAATTCTGATGGACTCGATAACACCAAACTGACTAAAGTTCTTGGAGAGTTCGAGTTCTGTCACGGCGAAATCGAGTCGAGAGAGAAATACTGTGCGGTACGGATCCTTCATGAACTCCTTTTCGTTTTTCTGGAGGATTGCCGGGTCGTTCCATTCGTGGAGCTGTCGTTGTTGGGACGACTTGATGCGTTGTTGGCGTTGTTGATGGAGCTGCACTTGTTTCTGGTGCCGTGAAGGTGGAGGTGTGGTCTGAGTCCGTTCGATTTCGGGTAGTTCTTCCGTGATGTATGCGGTGTATGCTGCTCTGAGCCGAGACAACGGTGTGATGGAACCAGTAGATCTGGTTTCTGGAGCATAGTCGGTAGGCGAAAGGTGAAGAAGCGGAGGTTTGGGAGTAAATAGTTGCTGGATGCTTGGAGGATACTTTTCGGTATCGGTCTATGGTTAGTAAACAACGGCGTGGTGGTTCTTCAACGTACCATGATGATGATGATGATGGTTGGTCGTGTACCGAGTTTTTTTGTGTTGGTACAGAAAAAGTGTGGATGCGCATAATTCAATGATACCAATGGAACCCTCACCAGAACAGTACAACGAACAGCTAGATATCGAGGCGCTTCCGGTATACACACATAGCCAATTGGCTGTGTACAACGGTACAGACGATCCAAAGATATACGTGGCGATCCGGGGCTGGATCTACGACGTCACGCAGAACGCAAACAGCTACGGACCCGGCAAGGGATACCATCGGTTGGTGGGTAAAGATGTGTCGCGGTTGTTGGGGTTGAATGTGCTTGAGTTGGCACCGGGGGCAGCGGATTCGGGTCGTTTGACGGACACGACCTGGTATGTTGATGATTTGGGCGATAAGGAAAACGAGATTATTGACCGATGGGGAGTTTTCTTTAGGAAACGGTACAGAATTATAGGGAAAGTAGTACAGTAAACTCACGAGCGAAGCGAGTGAATGAGCGAAGTTAACATCATCAGTAAGTAAAGTGAGCATATCATCAGTACATTAACGAAGTATGCGCAAAGCATAAGCTTCTGTTTAAGGTTTGGTAACAACGGTGGTCGGTCACGCTCCAATCGTTAGCTTATCGCTATTTCGGTGCGGATCACGGTCGTTTCGGCTTCGGCACAGTACATGACCCAGAAAGTAACCAGACTCTGTTGTAATGTCACTGTAATCTGGAATCAGTTTCTAGAATCAGTGTATAGTGTACATGTATAGTTATAGTTGTAGTCACTGTTAGTATGTTTCTGTGTCGGTTCCTTATCGCCGTTGCAGCCGAGACACGTGATCCATCCCAATGGAAAAGATTTTTCGAGTTTCAGGCACTGACTGCGTCTCCGAACTTAAGCGAGCTACTGGGTGTCTAGCAGCCAAAATAGAGCCGTTTCTTTCTCCGATAATTTTACGTGCAGCTGCCAGCTAAAACTTAATATACACACAAGCACAAATGGACGCGGCTATGAATACGCAGTCAGGACGGCTACGGAAACAACTCTTGAGCAGCGATGGCGCTGCGGCAGCAGCTCAGCACGGAGTCCAGCGTCTTTTCCGCCGCCAGAAAGACGACGGCGACTTTGATGAAGACCATGGCGATGATCTCTTTGATCCCACCCACGGCTCGAACGTCTCGTTCGACGATATCGCCCATATTCGTCACCAGGGTCCGTATGCCGCATCTTCATCGCGTATCGACACCACCCCCATTATTCCCACCATCGGGTCCAACGGTAAGTTGGACTTGGGCTCCAAGACTGTTTCCAACGTCCAGTACAGAAAACAGATGAATCTCCAGAAGAAATTGGCCCTTGCCTCGGGCGCACGCGCCATGTCGCTTGCGGGAGGCAACCCGATGCAGCAGGATCCTCGCCAACAACAGTTCCAGGACCCGCGTGCCATGTCTCTCAACACATACGGTCCAGGAGGAGATTACTCACGTGCCATGTCCTTGGGAAACCCGCTCAATGGACCTCCAAGAACAATGTCGTTCAACCGTCAAACAGGTCAACCAATGCAGGGACCCCCGAACGGCTACTACCCTCCACCCCAGGGCCCACGAGCCATGTCCATGCGAAGCAATGGATACGCCATGCCTCCACAACATCAACAACAACAACAACAACAACAGTATCCTCCAGCACAGGGCGCTCCGTACGGTGGAGCACCGGTATCCACGTACGCCAACGCTCCAAGAACCATGTCTCTCAACTCACAGGGCCAGGGCCAGTATCACCAGCAGTATTACCAGCCTGGAGCAGGGTACGGACAACCACGGCCTCCTCCTCCTCCGAACGGTGGATATGGACAGTACCAGAACAATCCTCGCACCATGTCACTCAACTCAAATGGAGGCGGACCAAGAATACAACAACAGCCACAGTTCCCGCATCCAACGACAGGATACTCAAATGGAACCACGAACTTCCAGCCTCCATCACAGAGTCCGTACCAGTCACTGCATTCCAATGACTCTCTCATGAATGTTGTGGAGGAAGAAGAGGAAGAAATGAATAACCGTCTTGATCCAAAACGTAACCTCCCAATCCAAGCATCCTCGCCACTCAGAGATACTGAAGAAGAAGATGCCATCTACAAATTCGACCCACAAGAAGATAATGTATCGCTTTCACGAAAGTCGACCTTGAAGAAGAACAATTCCATGCGGTTGAGAAAACTCAACTTTTTTAATAATGACGAAGAAACGCAATCCATCTCCACCTCCACGACGACCACCAATAATAATAATAATAGCACATTCACCGCCCAAACGCCATTTAGAAACAGTGTCACTCTTGAATCAACCCAGGAAGAAGAATTGCACATTTCTCCCTCGTTCAATGTACGTACGCGTGACAACAACCGAGAATCAATGATAGATACCGAGGATCATGGCCACGATAACCGTGATAAGTTCAGAACTATTGGAGCTAACGCAGAAAATGCCTCGCATGCCAAGGATGTATTTGTCACGGCACTCGAGTTTACTCCAAACAAGAAAGATATCCTGCCCGGCAAGAGAATGGCTGTGGAAGAAGACGATTTGTTTGACGGACAACCGTCTGACTACGAAAACACTCTCTTGAAGGAAAGGGGATCTCCTCGATACGATGCTACCCCGAAGAAACTGGGTTCGATCAAGTCCTTGGTTGCCAACACTGCATTCAACAACTTTAGAATGCCATCCAATGAATATAGTACCCAGCTGATTCTGACCAACCAGATTGATGAAGACAACGAATCAACATACTCGGACGACGATGACGGTGACATTGCGGCTCCCAGCGTTCCTGGACGCGTGGATTCCTCGGACAGAAGTTCTACGTATCCCGATACGTTGGCATCGCCTCCAACCACCGACAACACCTCCAATATGTCGCATGTTCCTCCAATGAGTGGTTATGGTGATCACGAAGTTGACCTCCCTGTCAGAACAACTGCTCCCAACAATAATATGTATAGTACCACATTGATTCCTGAGACCACCAATGCTTCAGAGTTCCCTGCTAAGGAAAAGAAGAAACGGTTCTCGTTGACGAGCAAGTCCAAAGATATCTTTAGACGGTTGTCGAAGTCAATGAAAGATGATGATGGTGACAATGCTCTGGTTTTAACGCGGTCGTCGTCAGCGACGCACCTGCGGAGTCATCTGCGGACGCACCTGCGTCATTTATCGATAGCGCTGCAGAAGACCAAGGCTCCATTAACGTTTACTAAGGAGGAGCTTAGTATCATGAACTGTAACAATGAGTTGTTGACGGAATTGGAGTTAGTCACGACTGAGTTGGCGTCGTCGATCAAGCGTGAATTGGCGTTGGAGAGTCGTCTCAAGAACAGTATTCCTAGTGACGAAGAGATGAAGCAGAGTATCATTAATCTGGCTACTGTGACTGAGTTGCAGGAGAAGTTGAACAAGGAAAGGCGATTACGTATAATCAGTGAAGAGCATGCATTGTTGCTTGAGAATGGGCAATCGCCCAGTCCGTTGAAGCTCGATTACGAGAAGACCGAGTTGTATAAGCAGTTGCTTATCAAGAACGACTTGGTGAACCAACTTGAGTATAAGGTGAGTGAGTATGAGGAGCGTCACAATGGCCAGGACCAGAACTTACTAGACAAGTACAATGAGTTGTTGAAGGAGAACAGTGAGTTGAAGTTCCAGGTGATACCTGAGTTGGAGAAACGGGTTTCCGGAAGTAACAGTAGCAACGGGACTCGTCCGCTTATGTTGACGCTGGATGTTGACTATGATGCGAGCTACGACGAGTCGCAAGAGGTGATCATGACGCTCCGGACACAGAGAGATGAGTTGAGGGATGTGGTGAGTCAATTGACGACGAACCATTTGCATGAGTTGAAGTCTGCTACGGATAAGATCAAGCAGCTTGAGGCCAAGTTGCAGGAGCTGAAGCAGATCAACGGGACGTTGAGCAAGCGGTTGGTGACGCCCGATCCGATGTTGATGAATCCTGGAGGCAAGCTCCAGGGGCTCGATATTGTGGCGCCTTCCACCAAGTACAAGTATGGGTAAAGTATATAGAAACAAAAGATTCTTGTATTATTATTATTCTTAGTTGGTGTAGAAGTCACGGATGACGAGTGCAAGCAGCGAAGCGTCGTCGTTGAGGTTCGTGGTACGGTCCACCGAGTCGAGGTACTGTTGTTGCGATAACTGGCCCAAGTTACGACAAGTGTCTAGCAACTCAAGGGATATTTCTGGCGAAAATTCTGGATGGCCCTGGAACGTCAAGAGTTTGAGCGCACCTTTGGTGGACCAGATACCCTGAACGGCGCATTTTGCCGAGGAGCCAATAGCTACAAACTCCGAGCCGTTAAACGGCGGAGGAACGGCGTGTACAATGTCCTGGTGGATTTCTGCGATATTGAAGCAAGTCTTGACGTGCAGTGCGAACGGCGACTTGGCATGGTGCAACAATTCGCGGCTGATATTGACGGTAGTCGTGCCTGATTCCCAGCCGTGGGCGGTATTTCTGCCCACCTTTGCACCGAGGTTTTTGGCGATGATCTGGTGGCCAAAACAGACCCCGACAATGGGGAGCTCCATGTGCGTACTCAAGAGCGATTCTTGCAAGAAGGTATCGAGGGCTGCAACCCAGGCGATATCCGTAGCAAACGCGTCGGTACGCGATCCTGTGATAAACACCGCTTTGACGAACCCATCGTCGATATTCTGTTGTAACTGGCGGTACGTCAGTTCCATCTCGGGGCCGTATCCCTCGCCGTCATACGCTACCTGGTACTTCTGTACTGGCCACGGACAGGACAGGAGCAAGCGCCGTGCCATGTCGCCAAAATCACCATGTGTGCCCACCACACACGTGTCTGTAATAAGCACCGCAATATGAAACTCACTTACCGTCATTTGTTCTCACCATTTGCAATCACAGGAGCAGATGCCGTTTCTTATCTACTCTTCTTTTTTTCGCAACCGGCGACGGTTCCGGGCCCCGGTAGGCGTTTTTCAAAGTCGTGCGCCGGTGCCCAACTACCGGAAGAAAAAAAACTGAGGATACTGGAAGGCATTGGCGTGAGGAGACACCACAGTAACACGCCGGGGCAGCACAGAAAAACGCCCTTTAACTACAACCACCGTTTGCATAATTGCCGTATTTGTGTTTCCGTTTCCATTTACCGCTCAGATCTTCCTACTTTACCCGAGGTTCACCCACACACCGACACCCACACTCACGCACACGCACCCACCCACCGCACCAACGCACCCATAACAAACTCCATTCCACACATATGTCATGTCGACCACCAGTAATACCAACAATATTAATAATAATAAGGCAAACCCAAGCACCATCTCGAACTTATCGGCGGGCTTGAAGTCGGTGTCGCTTTCCGACCAGCAACAGAACGAAGTTAACTTAAACCTCTTGCAGCAACAACTACAGAACGAGGCCACCACGCAACAACAACAGTCACGGATCACCCACTTTTTCCAGAACCAGCCCACCGAGGGCTACACGTTGTTCTCACACCGCTCAGCACCCAACGGGTTCAAGGTCGCCATCATCTTGTCCGAGTTGAACTTACCCTTCAACACCATCTTCTTGGACTTCAACTACGGCGAACAGCGCGCTCCCGAGTTTGTCACCATAAATCCCAACGCCCGTGTCCCTGCGTTGATCGACCACTTCAACGAAAACACATCGATCTGGGAATCGGGCGCCATCATCCTCTACTTGGTCTCAAAGTACTTGAAAGAAAACGGCGAGTGTCCGTTATGGTCCGATAACTTTGTTGAACAGTCCCAGATCTCGAGCTGGCTCTTCTTCCAGACTTCGGGCCACGCCCCAATGATTGGCCAGGCATTGCACTTCCGATACTTCCACAGCTGCCCGGTTCCTAGTGCAGTTGAGAGATACACCGACGAAGTGAGACGGGTCTACGGAGTAATTGAGATGGCCCTCGCCGAGAGAAGAGAGGCGTTGATCATGGACTTGGACGTAGAAAACGCAGCGGCCTACAGTGCTGGAACCACCCCGTTGTCACAGTCACGCTACTTTGATTACCCAGTATGGTTGGTGGGCGACCGAGCCACCGTCGCCGACTTGTCCTTTGTTCCATGGAACAATGTCGTCGACCGTATTGGTATCAACCTAAAAGTCGAGTTTCCCGAGGTATACAAGTGGACAAAGTACATGATGAGACGGCCAGCCGTCATCCGTGCATTACGGGGTGATTGAAATGCCACCACTAAATAAAAGATAGTTTTGATTGAAAAAAAAAAAATTCTCCTCCTCCTCTCTGTATATTTTCGCGATGCCATCTCAAAACTTTTCAGTATAGCCAATGCTGCTGTTTTTGTTGGGTGTGGAGTCGTACAAACAGGCCAAGAAGTCTGTGCGCGCGCTCAGTGCACACAGTACCGGTGCGGAAGCGGTGTATCTCGTGCTCGACTTGAAAATCGCCTTGGCCAAAGACAAGGACTATACGCCGCGGATCATCCCTGTATCGAAACCATTGGATAAGTTGGAGGAGAAATCAGTGCTTTTGGTGACCAAAGACCCGTCAACGCCGTACCGTGAGGCATTGACCGAGAAGGACTCGCCTACTGAAGATATGTTTAACCAGATCTGGACCTTGACCAAGCTCCGGACGGTGGCCCGTGATCCACGCAAGGTGTACAAGCTCTTCAAGGAACACGATATCGTGGTGGCCGACAATCGTGTCCATAAGTTTCTTCCGGGGATTCTTGGAGCTCAGTTCTACCACAAGAACAAGAAGGTGCCGTACATGGTACAGATGGCGCGGCCAAGCCCCGACGCCAAGTTGACGGTGGGTAAGAAGTCGACCAAGCTCAAGGACGACCGGTGCGAGCCCAAGTACGTGCGGGCCCAGATGAAGTCGATTGCAGGCAACACTTCTTTTCTTCCGCCTGTCAACGGTACGTGTCTTCAGATCCGCGTGGGCTACGCCGACTGGAGTACAGCCGAGCTTCTTGCCAACATCAACGACGTAGTACTGTACTTGGTCGAGCACAAGTATGCGCCTGTGGGTGGCATTCTTCGGTCAGTCAAGAATATCGGTAGTGTTCATATCAAAACAAGTGAAAGCATCAGTTTACCGATAATGGAACGGGTTGAGACGCAGCATGAAGAAGAAGATAGTGACTTTGATTTCTAACGAAAGAAAAATAGTAAAATTATAGAATTTAAACAATCTTTTTGATTTCCGCAGTCGGGTCGATTTAAATCACCGCTTTCTTTTTGTAATTATGGTCCACACGGAGGATACGTCTCCACCGGAACAGCACGGCCCGCTCCAGGGCTTGCCACTACCACAGATCCAGGAAGCCTTGCTGTCTCTGGCACCGGTACGATACTTCAATTCGTTTCTCCACGACTTGGAGGACGACGAGATCGAGCAGGTGGAACATTTCAAGTACAAGCAGGATTTGCTGCGCAAACTCACAGTGACTTCGGTCATAGGTTTGGGGTTCACGTTGATGGGTGTGCCCTTTGGTATTTCGTCAACGCTCTGGATCTCGCTCACCGATGGTGCAAACGTAACGATGCTCTACGGCTGGATCGTGGTGGCATTCTTCTCCTTCTTGGTGGTTCTAAGTCTCTGTGAAATCATATCCAAATACCCAACAGCCGGCGGTGTCTACCACTTTAGTGCTATCTTGAGCAACGAGAAATATTCCCTCATCAGCTCATGGTTTACTGGCTGGTTCTTACTCATCGGAAACTGGACCTACGCCATCCTGATCATGTTCTCGGGCTCCCAGTTCATTCTCTCGGTGTTTGGCCTCAGAAACGCCTACTTCAAGCTGGACGCAGTGTACGTCCTCATCATCTACTACATCATGCTCCTCATCTGTGGATTTGTCAACTTTAAGTTTTCCCGGTACTTGGAGTCCATCAACAAGATGTGCATCTACTGGTCCATCTACACCGTGGTGGCCATCGACTTCTTGCTCATCTTGTTTGCCAAAAGAACAAACTCCATAAAACAGATCTTGACCACGTTTGACAATTCTCGCTCCGGGTGGCCCGATCCGATTGCTTTCATGGTGGGGCTCCAGGCATCGTCCTTTACACTTACAGGATACGGAATGTTGTTCTCCATCACCGACGAAGTGAAAAATCCAGAAAGAAACATGCCCAAGGGCGCCATCAGTGCCATTCTGTTGGCCACGGCCACGGGACTTATCTTCATCTTGCCCCTTTTGATCATTCTCCCAGAACTAACTTTACTCTTGGACGAAACTCCAGAAATTATGCCCATTGACTTGGTGTTCAAACTAGCCACCGACTCGTACATTGTTTCGTTTCTCTTGGTGTTGCTTCTAATTGGAACCGTTCTCTTCCAAGCCATCGGGGCCTTGACTACGGCATCGAGAACAACATACGCATTTGCTCGTGATGGTGGACTTCCATTCAAAGACTACTGGGTTGCAGTTGACTCAGTGGATCTGGAACGGGTGCCTAAGAACGCCTTGCTCTTATCCATGCTCGTGTGTAGCATTCTTTGTCTCGTTTCTTTGATTTCTGCATCGGCCTTCAATGCATTCTTGGGTGCCTCTGTGGTCTCCCTTGCCATGGCTAACGGAATCCCCATCTTGTGTCTTATGTTGAACAGGAGACGCAAGATCAGTGGGGCAGCGTTCCGGCTACGGATGTTTGGCTGGATCGTCAATGGCCTCTCGGTGGTATGGGTGGTGTTTCTGCTTTTTATCTTGTGTCTCCCACCAGTAATCAGACACTTGACCGCATATTCCATGAATTATGCCTCGGTGGTGATTCTGGGGTTCGCTGCTTTTGCCAGTATCGGGTACTGGTTCTGGGGCAAGACTACGTTCACCGGACCACAGATCGACACTGAATACTTTGAGTTGCACAACTTCTCGTCAATTGGAAGAGCAGACTATGAAATGGTGAGTGAGTTTGTTCTTGAAGAAGAAGAAGAAGAAGAAGATGATGATGATCAAGAGCTGATGGTGCTACAAAATGGAGAAAGACATAAAGAAACTTTACCAGAACAACAAGCACATGCTTCTGGTTTTGATGATAGTGACGACGAGCTTGATATTTCCCAAGTGAGCGAACATGACGTACTCTTTGAAGTGAGTAGCCGGTAATTTATAGAAAAGATAAGACCAGACCAGAGAGAGGACCACTCTCGGTTTGTTATCTACATAGGGAGACAAAAAAAAAGTAGTATCATTTTTACTGAGCGTAGGGTAAATATGAGTCTGAAAAATCGATGTTCGGAAACCTCATAAAAATTTTGCCATTCTGACGGAAACCATAATCCAAGTCATAGCAAACCAAACTACATCATGTCTGCTGACCATTCTAGAGATCCATGTCCTATTGTCATCTTGAGTGACTTCGGTGGTGCCTTTGCTATGGGTGCCATTGGTGGCTGTGTGTGGCACGGGATCAAGGGTTTCCGTAACTCGCCATACGGAGAAAGAGGCTACGGCTCGATTTCGGCCATCAAGTCGAGAGCACCTGTTGTTGGGGGTAACTTGGGTGTCTGGGGAGGTTTGTTTTCCACATTTGACTGTACTGTTAAAGCCGTGAGGAAAAGAGAAGATGCATGGAACGCCGTTATCGCTGGTTTCTTTACTGGTGGTGCATTAGCTGTCAGAGGCGGCTGGAGACATACCAGAAACTCCGCTATCACATGTGCATGTTTGTTGGGTGTCTTTGAAGGTGTGGGTATGATGATGTCTAGATTCTTTGCTCAGCCAACCATGGCTCCTGCTTATCCAGAAGAACAACCAAAACTCACTGCCTAATGATTCTTTTCACTTGTACATACTTTCTTCTTTTATGATGCAATCCAGCTCGACAGCTCAGTCACCCTCCATCTACTTCTATAGACCACCATAATGTATATTAACTCATGAACCTCTAAAATTCAGTTGGAAAGTATAAGAGTCACCACCACCGGCTGCTCTCCACCTTTTTTTTATTCGTGCACGTGACTTGTAATATCGGGGAGACAATTGAAACTCACCCTCCTCCAACCAACAAAACCGACATCTACTTATGTACATGTTTAAGTGAATTCACACGCTTCCATGTCTCATAACTACAACTTCCATAGACATAATTCCATAGGAGGAAACTGGCACTTGCCGCCGCAGGGCCAGTTCCAATCTCCAGACAATCAACAGGAGCCTCTCACTCACCACCAACTGTTCGGCCCGCAATCACAACCCAAGCACCAGATGCTGGGCTTCAGAAACCCATGGTTCTCTCCAGGACCACCCACATCGAATATAAACACAGCTAACCTTTCACAGTCGCCCACAAAAGACCTGAATCTCCCAATACCGCTCCTCCAACAGCAACATCAGAATAAGCGGCTTTCGTTTGCCAATCAACTCCCCACAACTTACGAATCCAGCGACCAACGACACCTGAACCCCCCATATATTCATCCTCCCACTAGAGCAGACAATCCATTCAATCAGTACTATACCAACCAAGAAGTGTCGTTGGGCAATGCTGACCGCCGTATGTCCGCCGCGGTTGATACGTCTTATTACAACTACAACTCCCAAGCCACACAGAACACCACCGCCTATCAGTCACAGTATCTCCAAGGGCTTCTGGGTGTACCAGTGTTAGCACGCCGGTCGTCTGTCGCCACCGGACCTGACAGAGACCTGCTCTACGTTACTCAGGCCAAAACTGGAAGATCGCCTCTGATTGTTCAGTACCAGCAATTTCAGCAGAGTATGCAGCAACAACAGCAGCAACCCTCTGAATCACGAAAGGTAGCACCAAAGGTTACCAAGGTGTATAGCAAACTTGACTTGCAGCCCAGAATCCACCAGCAACCGAAATACCGCAGATGTTCTGTCAATTCCATTCACATTTCTCCCATAAACGCTCTATCGGTATATTTGACCGAAACGTATAGTATTTGCCAGCCCAAGAAGTTTCAATACTCCAAGTCCACCAACCCCAAGCGAGTGTTGACGAAACCACTGGAGCCCAAGTTCAACAATGGCTGTGATAATGAGGCCAGTGACTATATCTTGTATGTCAATGATATCCTAGGAACTGAAGAGGGAAGAAAGTATATTGTTTTGGATCTATTAGGCTCAGGGACGTTTGGACAGGTGGTAAAGTGCCAAAATTTATCCAACCAATCGGTGTGTGCTGTTAAAGTCATCAAATCCAAGCCAGCGTACATGAATCAGTCATTGACAGAAGTCAAACTTCTTGAGTTTTTAAATACCAATAGCGATGGCAGGAGTTTTATTCGGTTGTTGGACACTTTTATGCATAAGGAACACTTGTGTTTGGTGTTTGAACTCCTCGCATCCAACCTTTATGAATTGATCAAACAGAATCAGTTCCAAGGATTGAACATGAAGTTGGTCAAGCTATTGACGCGGCAACTATTGGAGGCTATGGCTCAACTCAAGGGGTTCCAGATGATACACTGTGATCTAAAACCTGAGAATATCTTGCTTTGTCAGCCAGATAAACCAGATATCAAGGTTATTGACTTTGGGTCGGCCTGTTTTACACGACAAACAATCTACACATACATTCAGTCGCGTTTCTATCGGTCCCCCGAAGTGATATTAGGATTACCTTACACGGAGTCTATAGATATGTGGTCACTTGGGTGTATTGTTGGAGAGTTATTTTTGGGATTGCCCATGTTTCCCGGGACGTCTGAGTATAACCAGATATGGAAAATAGTCGACATGTTGGGCGATCCTCCGCGACACATGATAGAAGTTGGGCGCAACGCATTAAATTTCTTTCAGAAGACTGAGTTGGAAGATGGTAAGAAGAAATATACTATCAAGACATTCGATGAATATGTGAACTTTCTTGAGACAAGAAAGGGCAAGGAAGACAGTTCGAAGAAGGAACAAGAGAATAAAAATTACTTTAAACATCATCATCTCAAAGATATTATTTTAAATTACAAGTTACCGTCAAAGAAAATGACAACGACAATGATTGAAAAGGAATGTCTGGAGCGATTACTTCTCGTGGATTTCCTCACGAAAGTACTCAATCTCAATCCTTTGGAAAGATTAACTCCCCAAGAAGCCTTAAAACACCCGTTTGTGAATGATGTAAAAACGGTAGACGTTTCTGAAAATTAGGTATTTTGTGATTTTTATTATTGTTGTTGTATAGTATAGTATAGTTTTCTTCTCTGTGTATGGACCCAATAACCAAAGGTTTTAATAAATAATATTTTGCACCCATTTCTTGTACTCATCTTCTTGTAGCCTTACAAAAAATAAATACAAAAAATTATACAAAAAAAAATGTGTGAGGCACAAAAAAAGTTGACAATCAACTGGAACTTTTTCAAGTACCTTTTCTGTTTTGAAGATATACATACACCATGAACGTCAGTACCAGTGCGCTTGGGGTCAGAAGAAGAAGAGCCACGAGGCAAAACATAGACGATGAAGAGAATGCAGCTCTTTTGAAGTTGGGGCCAGAATTCCAGCTCACACAAATAACCAACGGTGGAGACGCAGAACAGTTGATAGCGTTGAACTTGAGTGAAGCCAGACTTTTAATCAGAGCTGCCTTGAAGGAACGTAAGAATAAGAATGACAAGGGAGGGTTTGATGATAACGACAACGACGAAAACGATAAAGAAGACGAAATAGCCAACATGGACTTGGCTGGGCCCAACTCCAACGAAATTATGCACAAGACTTTAAACTATTTATCAAACTTTGCCAGATTCAAAAATTCCTCCTCGACTGAAACAGTGGAGAAGTTGTTGAACGATTTCAGCAATCTGGCCACTGAACCATTGCACCCATTTGAACTTGCCCAACTCGGGACCTTGGAATGCGAAGATGCTGAAGAAGCAAAATCCTTGATTCCTAGTCTTACCAACAAGGTTTCTGATGTTCAGTTACAGACATTGTTGACGGAGTTGAGAAAGTATCAAACGTTGAGCTGAATGGTTCTTTTTCTTTTTTTGGGAAAATGAACATAAAATCTGAATCCACAATGGAGCCCCCCACTCATCTCCACCATACAATCAACCACATCTACAAAGAAAAAACATCCAAGAACACATTGTACACGGCTGTTCTAGCCACACAAGTAGACAACGCTATATCTAGTGTATATGTAATATATTAGCCTTCATCTGCAGGAAACCGACGAGATGATCAAAAATGACGTGAAATAAATAGACAATTAATTGAAACATCTTCCACCCTAAAACAAAGCAAAATGGCAGACGAAGAATTGTATGACGAGTTTGGTAATCTTATTGGAGATCCATTTGACTCAGATGCCGACTCTCTGGATGATTCGGCCGAGAATGACAGCGTGCATCATGAAAGTGAACAGGAATCTGGAGATGAGGACGCAAAGGATCAAGGAACTCTTGTGCACAAACCGTTAGATGATTCATTTGCCCCAGAAGTGGAGACAATCGTGGTAAATTCATATTCCCAGATCACAGATGAACCAGTAATTCAACCTACGAAGGAAAAGAAAATGATGATAGACTTCACGGCCAACGATGAATCTGCTCTTCCTGAATTAATATATTCTCGAGAGTATATGGTTTCAACCATGAAACAGGTACCAGACAGAATACGTAATATTGCATTGGTGGGCAACTTGCACTCGGGAAAGACTACTTTTCTTGATTCGCTTGTTCTCCACACTCATTCACCATCCATTGCCTTATCCAAACAACGTAAGAACTTCAAGCTGTTACGTTATCTGGATAACCACACCATTGAAATTGCACGAGGCATCTCCATCAAGACAACACCCATAACACTTCTACTCCAGAACTTGAAAAATACTTCCTACGTGTTGAACATTCTCGATACTCCAGGACATTTTGACTTTGCCGATGAATCGACAGCTTCACTTAGTGCTGTTGATGGTGCTGTGCTTGTTATTGATGTTGTGGAAGGTTTTACTGCTCGTGATAAGCAGCTTGTATCCGAAATTATTGAGAAGAATCTTCCAATCGTCCTTTTGCTTAACAAATTTGACCGCCTCATCTCTGAATTGAGGTTACCAGTAGCTGATTGTTACCACAAGCTCAAGTATACCATTGATGTCATCAATCAATACATATTGTCGCATGAACTTATTGCGGCGTATGATCATAGCACATCATTGTCACCAGAAAATGATAATGTTGTGTTTGCATCCGCAAATTTGGAATTTAGCTTTACGTTGAAATCGTTTACTCAGCACTATTTCAAGACCCATAATATTACCAAAATTGATCCCGAAGAGTTTAGCCTGAGGCTTTGGGGCGACATCTATTTTAATGAACAGACAAATACGTTTTCTACCAATAACACAGGAAACCCACGAACATTCAATACATTCATTCTTGAACCAATTTACAAGTTATTCACATACACCTTAACCTCAGATCCAGGATCAAGAAAGTTGCCCGACATTTTGTGGAATAACTTTGGTGTCCTGCTTCACAAGAGTCAGTACAAGCAAGATATTCAATTTTTATTAAAAGATGTTTTCAAAGCAGTTTTTGGCGAAAGTAAGGGGTTCGTTTCTGCAATTACATCCACGTTTGAAGTACCAAAGAATTCCAGTTCCCTCGCTCGGGTAGTTAAGCTTGTGGAGCTGGCAGACGCGTCAAAATTCTACTCATTGGTACGAATCTATGGCAATTCCTTAGAAATTGGAACTAAAGTCAAGGTAATAGGTGACAACTTTGAGAATGACCCAGATGACTTTAGGATTGAGAGCATTGAAGAATTGTACGTTCCTGGGGGAAGATACAAGTTTGCAGTTAATGAAGCTCCTGCGGGATCCATTGTCATTGTTGGAGGAATTGATTCAATAGTGACAAAATCAGCACTATTACTTGCCTTAGACAAACCTCTGGTTCCAATTGAGATAAATACTCCTCGTTATGGAGATCGTTCAGTGTTCAAAGTTGCTGTAGAACCAGCAAACCCAACCGAATTGCCCAAATTGTTGGAAGGATTGCGAAAAGTGAACAAGTCTTATCTTTCAAGTGTGATCAATGTCGAAGAGAATGGTGAGCATGTTGTTCTAGCACCTGGAGAACTCTATATGGATTGCATTCTCCATGACTTGCGTCTTTTCTTCACTGATGATGTTGAAATTAAGGTCAGTGATCCATTGACCAAATTCAGTGAAACCTGTATTGACCAGTCTATCACCAAGTTTACCACCAAAACTCAATCGGGCAATAATCTGATCTCGATTATCGCGGAGCCCATTGAAGATTTAGCACTCAGTAACGCCATAGAATCGGGAAAAATCAATTTGAGTCAGCCCACAAAGACTACTGCTAAATATTTGCGGGAAGAGTTTGGTTGGGATGCCTTATCAGCTAGGTCTGTATGGTATTTTGGACCAGATGATTTGAAATCTCCGAATATATTGATGGATGATACACTTGAAGACGATACAGATAAGCAACTCCTTATGTCGGTTAAGGATTCAATCTGCCAAGGTTTCAAATGGAGTGTAAACGAAGGCCCACTCTGTGACGAGCCGATAAGAAACACTAAATTCAAGATTTTGGATGCTGTCTTGAGTGGATCTGAGATACAAAGGAGTGGTACTCAGATAATCCCAATGACCAGAAGAGCTTGTTATGCCGGGTTCTTATCTGCATCTCCGCGGTTGATGGAGCCCGTATACGTGGTTCATGTAACCTGTACTTACAAAGTTACACAAGTAGTGTCAAAGTTGTTGAGCAAAAGAAGAGGCTACTTGGTGGATGAAACTCCCATTCCAGGAACCCAATTGTACTATATTGAAGGAAGGATTCCCGTTATAGAATCGATGGGGTTGGATGCTGACATCAAACTACATTCACAGGGTCAAGGCTCGTGCTCTTTGTCTTTCAACCATTGGGAAATTGTTCCTGGTGATCCTTTGGACAAGGCTTGTTTCTTACCTCCATTGAAACCCGTACCAACCGAGTCATTGGCTAGAGACTTTGTCATGAAAACAAGAAGAAGAAAGGGCTTGACCGGCGAACCAAGCTTGCAGAAATATATTGATAATGAGTTGTACGAAAAGTTGAAAGAGAGTGGGATTTTGCAGTAAGGTAAATTATATAGGTCTACGAGGTTATAGAGATATTATAATCGTATTCTCTTGTTGTTTTCATCGAGTTTTTGTTCGCCAGTTCTCTTCTTGGATTTGAGTTCTTCGAACCCGTGGCCCTGTCGTATCAATTCCGATAACTTGTTAAATTTGGTGATGAATCTTGTCTCATCGCTTAAGGAAAGTACAATTCGGTCAGGCACAGAAATCTTTTCGTCTTCAGTATTGGCAGACATGTCAACAATGGCTTTGACGAAGTCGTAGATTGTGATGTAACGAGAATACACATCGTCTTCGGAGATCTGTAAGTCAATGGCAGGAATCGAAAGCACTAATTCATTTGCAACATCAAATTCGACTATTTCATTAAGGTCTTCGTGTGACCGTATTGAGCTAAAGAATTGTTCGAGGGTGTACTTGAGAATCTCTGGGGTATCATACAACGATACCAAATGGGAACAGTCAACCAAGTTTTGGAGATATGGCACAAGAAGGAACTCCGTGTCTGCAACCTTAAATACCAATGGCAACGGGGATACAAAGCCGTTAGCTGATTCTTCGGATAGTTCTACTTCTAGTTCCAGGCTTTCGTCCTCACTTACATCAAAAGGGAGCTCAATGGGCGATGGTTTCCCACTGTTTGTCTTGAAAAATCCATCCAGTTTCAGAGGCTCCTCTAAATTTTCAATATCGTCTTCGCTTTCAACAAAGTTAGTAGTACTTAACTGTTCTGGGTCGCTCGATTCTAGCCGAGTTGACGAAACGGCTTCTTCATGTTCCGAAACTATCCCGCTATCTATCTCACTTAGTAAGGACGAGTTATCCTCATCTCCTTTTCCTGTTATATAAGTAGCAAACTCCTCCTGTTCATTCAAATACGTACTACTCATTTCAGTTATAACTAAAAAAAAAAAGAATTTAGATTATTCACTATCGTTATCTTTTAGAGGGGTAGGAAAATTAAACGGGTTTGACTTGTGATGTCCTGCACGTAATATACCTTATACTACAGTAATTTAAAGTATCGTAAAATAATCGGTACATTTTCAAAATGTCTTGATTACGGAGCCCACAACTTGAATGCTTGTGGTGTCTTGATCGAAAGAGGCTTGAACTCAGATACATGACCATTATCCTTGGTCTCGTCGCTACGATCCCCTGAAGCCTTGACGTCATGTGCTTCCCCGTTCTTATCATTCTCTTTGGCAATCTGGACCAATGCTTGTCGTCTGGGTTTATATAACATCGACTTCACATCATCCAATAAACTGGCAACATCGTCTCCCTTCTGACCTTCAATCTTACTTTCTATTAATGCAAGAGCCTCACTCAACTTCTTGGTTATTGAGATCGTTGACTTCGTTAAGGCGAGACGGTCAATAAACACCTCCTCTTGTTGCTTGGCCAAATGCTTCCTCTCACGTTCATAAATGTTCTCCAATTCTTCGACTTTACTCAATTTCAAGTTGATCTTGGATATCCCATGGTTAACAATTGCATGACTGAGTTTGTTCATTTCTCTTTCCTCGTATGTGGCAAACAAGTGACTTCTGGCACCCACAATACCAAACGAGTTGGCTGCAAGATCATTAATTGATGATTCTTCTGGCTCTTCGCTATCTGTAGCTTGACGATCCGAAGACCCGTTTGCTGTTTCGTCATTCTTATCATTCTTATCGTCGTCATTAATAAGTTCTTCATGTGAAGTAGGCAATTCATCTTCAGGGTTGACAATATCCATATCATCATTTCCTTCGTCTGACTTTTGTTCACCTTCTTTAATCCCGGATACCGCATCTTCGGATTTAGTTTCTGTCTCATCGTGTGCCTTTTCTTCAGGTTTGGCTTCATTTTCCTTCTCTGTTGTCTTAGATTCCTCCTGTTTAACTTGCTTTTCGCCATGAACTGCTTCTAGTTTTTCTATTATCTTCTCGTCCATGACTTTAATAGCCCGACTACTGGCAGCCCGTGCAACGTCGATATCTACCATCTGGGTCAAGAATGCCAAGTTGCTCAACACTGGGTTGTCTACCGAGCTAATCGGAAAATTGGGAGCAAATTTCAACAATTTAAGCATGCTCTTGTCATGAGCTAAAGGATTGAACTTATCTTCTATTGGGAACTTCAAGAACTTCAAGATGCATTCGGTAGGAGATCTTCCCACAACATCAGCCACTTTATACCAGTCATTTCTGTATTCCTTAACGGCCAATATAAGTTTCTGTGCTTCTTCTGAAGACCAACCATCATTCTGTTTTTTGGAAGATGGTTCCTCTATACTCTCAATCGAATGTTTTCGGCTGTTTATGAAATTAAGTGGTTCGTCTGATGTATCTTCTCCACGCTCTGATTTCAATAACTTTTTCAAGTTTTCCACATCTATCTTATCAGTAGTGGGTTTGTAAGTATCAAACGGAAACAAACCACGTGGAGTATCATACTTGACATGGAAATCTCCAGTATAGGGTAAGCCAGCCAGTTGACCGTTAGGCATTTTTTCAACAGCATAACTTGGCTTGAACTGGTGTTTAACTTGGTAATTGATTAATCCCCATTTGTTAAGAAATCTATGCACTCTCATGAGAGTACCGACATCGCCCACCAAGTTACGGCGACATGATGTCAACGTTAAAAATTCATTGGGGTTTAAGCGGTAGGAATTAATCATGAAATTACGATAGTTGACGTATATCTTCGGTGATTTCGATGGGTGTTTGTTTGTGAAAAATTCAGGTAATGATTCTTGTTCAATCCGATGTATCTTCTTCATGTTGAACCAACTACCATAGGAAGGGATAACAATTAAATGTGATTGCTTAATTCCTTTGTAAGTGACGTCCTTTTGGTCGGTATCTATTTCTTCTTCGTGGTCTTCCTCCATCTTCTCAAAACCTACTTCACTTTCGTTTGGAGAGTCATTGTTGAACTTGTCTCGAGATGTAACAGCTTGAATTACCTCTTCTTCTTCATCCTCGTCATCATCTTCTTCCTCCTCTTCTACTTCTTCCTTTTCCACTTCTTCTTCATCTTCTTCTTCTTCTTCTTTCTTTAAATCATTCTCTGTTTGTACAGGTGCTTCTGATGGCATAGTCTCTTCAGTTTTCACATGCTCTTTCTTTTCACTTGGCTCTTCCTCGTTTGCAAGGTTTTCCTCGTCGATGGATTTATCTTCTTCATCAGGCTGATCCTCTTCAATAGCCTCTTCCGTGTCAAGAGGATTTTCCTCTTCAGTTGGCTTTTCTTCTTCTTCCATAGGCTTTTCTTCTTGAACAGCTTGCTCCTCAAGGTGAGGTTCAAGTTCAGACCCCGTGTGTGTTTCGGACGTCGCGTTTTCCGCGTCATTCATTTCGATATCTTTGTCTGGGGATTCCGATAGACGGATGTCACTGTTGTTGTCGGGTATTATATCATCTAGATCATCATTGCCTGTCTGTTCAATATTTTCGAATGATTCATCTTGTGGAGCGACGATATCGTTATCGTCTGGTGCAATGGATTGTTGAGCGATTGGTTCCACAGAGGAGTCAATTCCATCCTCTAGTATATCAAATGTAAAATCCTCGGCACCAGAATTGAGAGCAAGATTGTTCTCTAACTTATCGTCACCAGAACTAGCCATTGCACAATGTTTTTTGTGTACACAGTACCGTCGGCAATAAAGGATGGGGACGTGTGTTTTCATTCGAGGATTTTTTTTGTTGTTGCTGGGTAAAGTCGTGTCAGATACAATACTACATTAGAGCCGCAAGGTACTGGTTTCTAATTGAATCCCAATATCCTATAGGCATTATTAGATAACTACTTGGGATGGTTGATCTCAAAATATTGTCTCGGACTTCTCAATGAGGTATAGACCTTTTTCAAATCGGATTGGTCCAGTTAAACGAGAATGTGGAGACGATGGTTAAGAAACCTTAACCTCTATGCTTATGTAATCAATATGCAGGTTTTGGTGGCTAAATTATTGCTACATATGCCCCGTATTTTTGAATTTAGTAGTTTCAAGACACCAGGAAGGATCTTGGTTAGGAACTAGTCTGGTTGAGGTAATAGGATTTGCATTTCCATGCATATTTCAGGATTTCTAAAGTAGGTAAAATCGTTTCAAACGTAAACAATTCAGGGTGCAAGAGAAACATAGGGTTACAATATGGATAAAATCACCCAAGTAAAGTTTGATTGTTAGTCAGTAATAGTCACACAAGTCAACAGAAGTAACTAAGTGTCACCACTATTTTCTAGTGAACCAATTCTACAAAAAAGTGGGGAGGATAATTATACCCAAATCTCATTTCAAACCCAGTAGGAGAGGGTTTAATGAAAAAAATATGGGGACTGGCCAAATAACGGTGATTGCAGGGGGGAAAAGTATGGTCCTGCATTAATAAATATTGTAATTCATTTTTATCACGTGTGTTAATTTAGGGCATAGCCCTTATGCCTGCACGTAGATTGATATTAAGGTGCGAATGTGCATCATTACCGCAATATTTACTAAGGTTAAACATTACACAAAGACCTCCACTTCGCAAAAAAAATTGTCAAAATTTTCACCTCACTAACCATACTGAGCACCAGGAAAATACATTTACTTTTGAAATTTTCCTTCTTCTGAAATTTATCAGTAATCAACTATAGAAATAATGGTCCGTTACGCTGCTAAATCTGCTAACCCAGCTAAGTCTGTTTCTGCTCGTGGTTCTTACTTGAGAGTTTCTTTCAAGAACACCAGAGAAACCGCTCAAGCCATCAACGGTTGGAAGTTGGAAAAGGCCCAAAAGTACTTAGACCAAGTCTTGGACCACCAAAGAGCTATTCCATTCAGAAGATTCGCTCACTCCATCGGTAGAACCGCCCAAGGTAAAGAATTCGGTGTTACCAAGGCTAGATGGCCAGCCAAGTCTGTCAACTTCATTAAGGACTTGTTAAGAAACGCTCAATCCAACGCTGAAGCTAAGGGTTTGGACGTTGAAAAGTTGAAGATCTCCCACATTCAAGTCAACCAAGCTCCAAAGCAAAGAAGAAGAACCTACAGAGCTCACGGTAGAATCAATGCCTACCAATCCTCTCCATCCCACATCGAATTGATCTTGACTGAAGAAGAAGAAGCTGTTGAAAAGGCCGCTGAAACCAAGAAGGTCAGATTGTCTTCCAGACAAAGAGGTAGATTAGCTGCTCAAAAGCGTTTGATTGCTGCTTAAGTGTACCCTCACCCAAACAACAATTCATAGCAATGCCAATAATATAACCAGGTTTCGGAAAACTTGTAGTGATGTAGTACCATCTGTTTATTTTAACCGGATAGTGTAGTTTTTCAAATTTATTTGAACCAAGCCAATGCCGATCGGGAATGAGATGTTTCATCCACATGAATTTTTCTTTGTTAGATGCAGTGGAAGAGTATGGAGTAGTGTCATTATTGTGGATCGTAATCTTATATACTATCTACTTATATCTGCTTTTTGATGCTTCTACTTGGTTAGTTGTTGTCTTTTGTATCCTTTCTGTTCAAACACATCATACTAAATCAAATGTGTCCCCCACTTTACTAGTTTTGTAGAATTGTTGCGAAATTTGAAAATGACATAAATCTATACCACCAAATTACACCCAATTATTTGGTTCTAGATATGTAAAAAATGGCTGTCGTATTTTATGTCAAACAAATCTCTATATTCTAAGAATGTTTGTAACACTTTAATTCTTTCTATTCAAATTTTATCCATTGTCAAGTCTGACAAAATTCATATCCTTCTACAATTATTTCGATTTAACCAGTATGCCTTTGATTTAGTGGTCGAAGTACTTGTTATATCGATTTTTTGCAATTGACCTAACATACCTTATTTTTCTTTTACATATGGATTCCAGCTTGGTATGTTAACGAACAAGTACAATAATTTTTATTTATATCAACCTGCACATAACTAACCAATAGATTTCTATTCAAATAAAATCGTGAGAAATTTCTTCTTAACCAACAACTAATCAACTACAATGGCTGGTGCAGGTCCTAAAACATATCTTGGCTGGTGGGGACACCTTGGCTCCCCAGCCCAAAAGTACATCACCATGTATACCGTTTCTCCATATGCTACTAAGCCTTTGAAGGGTGCTTTGTACAACTCGCTCTTCAACGTTTTCAGAAGAACCAAGAACCAAGCCTTCTACGTTGTTGTTCCTGCTGTCATTATGTGGAACGTCTGGACCACTGCTAGAGACTACAATGAATACTTGTACACCAAGGCTGGTAGAGAAGAATTGGAAAGAGTCAACGTATAAGATTTACATTTTATAATATATATATCACATTTACTTGGAACGCTTGTAAACCTTGGCCAAGAAAGCAGACAAAACTTCCTTCTTGAGACCCCTGGATTCGTCAATTTGGTCAATTTGTTGTCTCAATTTGGCAACAATAGATTCTTCGTAGTCAGAATAGATCTTGTCGATACCCATTTCCTTGAACAAGTCCTTGCATCTCTTTTCGGATTCATCATCCTTCTTACCGTAGTTTTCATCCAAAAGCTTGCGTTGTTCAGGAGTGGCGTGTAACAAGGCTTGGTTGACAACCCACGAACACTTGTTGTCCTTGATGTCGGTACCAATCTTACCGATTTGTTCAGGAGTACCGAAACAGTCCAAGAAATCGTCCTGGATTTGGAAGTATTCACCCAAAGGAATCAAAATATCACGGGCTTGCTTCAAGTCTTCTTCGCTGTTGATACCAGCAACGAACATCGACAAGGCAACAGGTAAGTAGAAGGAGTAGTATGCGGTCTTGAAGATGACAATGAAGGAATGCTTGTCAAGACTAAACTTGTCCAAGTCGACAACTTCTTCATCGGCGGTAACCAAGTCCAATAACTGGCCCAATTCAGTTTGGAAGGTCACTTCGTGGAACAAGTCGAGCAAATCGACGTAGAAAGAATCTTGACGGAAGTGTTTCTTCAAGATCATGTAGATAGCACCCTCCAACATGAAGGAGTCGTTGATGGCAATGTTACCTACACCTTCAGCCAAGTACCAACATGGCTGGCCTCTTCTGGTCTTGGATTGGTCCATCATGTCATCGGCAACCAAGAAGTAAGCCTGCAACAATTCGATACACCAACCCAAGATGGCAACCTTTTTGTATTGTTCTTCGGATAAGTTGGTGGCAGTGGTCTTGTTCAAGATACAGTAGGTGTCGACAACAGACAACCCTCTGTTCAACTTACCGCCAGGAGTGTTGTAGTCCAAGTTCTTGGCAAACCAGTCGATGGCTTCCTGTGGCATCTTGTATGAGATCAAGATCTCCTTTAACTCTTCGACCAATTGGTCAAAAACATTGATGAATCTTTCTCTGGCGTCTGCTTTACTCATGATTAGTCGAAGTAGTGGTTAGGTTGGAAGAAAAAGATTTAAACGAGCTTTACGATCAACGCGCGTCAGCCATCGACACACACACCGCCAAAAAAAAAAGATAGATCAGAATGCTTTTGGTATTTTTACTGTACATTAATTCGCACGTCTATGTTACATTTATCTACGCTTGCTCTTACCTGGTCTGGAGGACTTCTTCTTGTTAGAAAACCCACTCACATCAGCAGAAGAGTTTGCATCGTTCTTTCTTAAACCTCTCTTCATACCACCACGGCCATACTTGGCGTCCTTCGCCATTCTCGAAGAGTTCACCTTTCTTCTCTTGTTCTCACTACGGTTGTACTTGTCTTCACGAGTAGCTTCTTCAAGAGCAACCTGAAAATCGTCATCGTTACTCAATTCGTTGGTACCTCTCTTCTTCTTCAACGACTTGATTCTATCCAAGGTTTCTCTCTTTTGCTTGGCTCTTTCTTGTAAAGTGGCATTCTGGACTTGCTTACCAAACTTCTTCAAAGATCTCTGCTTTTTGGCTTCTTCAGATGCCTTTTTGTTAGCAGCTTCGGTCAATAACTTGTTCTTCAACTTGTCCATATGCTCGTCACTCTTGACCATCTCGGCAAAGTAGTCCATTGGTCTAGAAAATGGAACCTTCAATTTTAACAAGGAAGTACGGGCTTGCTTAACAGCATCCAAGCCTTGCTTATAAAATGCCAATTCTCTCTCGGTATCATCATAGATATCCTTGATTTGGCTCTCTGTATTAGATTCACTCACAACAGATTGATGCTCAGTAAATGCATGCTTGGCCCATGGTAATTCAATACGGGCTAATGTTTCTTTTAATGCAGCCATGTTGTTTATGGTTAACTTGGTGTGTGGAACTATGTCAGCATCGGAGTCTATTTCAACATCTGACAATGGAACATCTTCTTCTTCCTGTTCTTCTTCTTCTTCATCCTGTTCTTCTCCATCTTCATCATCATCTTCTTCTTCCTCATCCTCATTCTCGTTGTCGTTGTCTTCATTTATATCACTTTCGCTGTCACTAGCAGCCAACCTTTCCAAATCCAATTCTTCTTCTTCTTCTTCTTCTTCTTCTTCTTCTTCTTCTTCTTCTTCCTCTTCTTGCTCGGCGGCTTCAATCTGTTCCTGTAACTTTTTCAATTTTCTCTGTTCCTTTTTGGACAAGACATCGCTCTGGTAATCTTCCTTCTTGGCCTTCTTCTTAGGTTCAACAACAGTTATTCTTTCTTCAGTCTTTTGAGGTTTAGTTTCAGTCTTAGTATCTGGTTTAGTTGTAGAATTAGTCTTGGTTTTCTTGCTAGCGGCGTCAGCAGCTTGCTGTTGCTTTAATTGTGCCTTCAATAATCCCCCTTTGGCCATTTTGCTGATAGAGAAGATATTAGCGATGCCTGAAAAATTTATTGCGATGGGAGATGAGAGAATTTTAGACACATGCGCACGACCTTGTTCTCAGATATTAAACACATAGTCGGCCTGATTGAGGAACCGTTTACCGGCGCCGTAACGCCACCAGCGACTCAAGCAGCTGTATACATTAACGTCGATAGGAGTTTCTATCCGTTTGTGATCGGATCCAAATGCCTTACATACACATCGTTTTGATTTCTGGACGTCTTGTGATGCAGGGCACGCCAAGTACGGCGCATGGAAGTAACCAATGTCTTCAAAGTGATGGATCTGGTTCTTATCTAAGAGAAGACTGGCACCTATTGTGTGAACAGGAGCATCACCCCATCTTTCGTAGTAGAAACCACCTGATTTGTCCAAGTAGTCGAAATATGTGTTGTAGGGTACATCGCGGAAGAAGTTCAAGTTGGCGATCTCAAAATTGGACCAAAAGTGACACAAGTTGTAGCCTGTGTTTGAGGCAATTGGCGGTACCATGTGATTCAATTCGGCTTCGGTTGTTGTGATAAACTCCATCGCACTGTTTGGGTGGATCAAGTCGGGGTTATCGGCCATAAACTGCTCAACAGTCTGCCACAACGTCGGGATGGTATTTTCAAACTCTTGGATGGCAATAACAAACCCGTACGTCTTGTTATTTTCTCTCATCACAGTAAAGGGATCGTACTGAAAGTCACACATATACTTGACATCGGGCTCTACTCTAAAATACCAGTCGTATTTGTCAAGGAGTTTCTGTTTGTAAAAGTAACCTGAGTTGAAATGGCACATGTTTCTGTATGACTTGAGCCCGCCGTAAATAACATTATCCTTTTCAAAATCAACTAGACTCTGCTCCAACCGGTCCTTGTCGATAAAATTGGGTGGCTGCCAGTCTTGTTCCGGTATTATACCGTAGTAAGTCATGCCGCTTGCCATTAAGCTTGTTTGTTCAATAAACTCATCATCAAATGGTACATCATTGAGAAACACCCATGGGTAACGATAGTTACGATTAAACCGATCTTCGAGAGACCGGATTGACTCCAATGCACCTTCTAACTCCATATTACGTACCAACATCACCATCGTGGCATTTTCCCGTCCCAACTGGCTCCGATCTCGCACCACCGTTTCTTCAAGGTACGAATACGACGATCGTTTGGGATGAGCCTTCTTCATGGCATTATACACAAATCCAGTTGTAGTATGTGTATGGTCTTGGTAGTAATAAAGGCCAATTAGTCCTACCACTATTGTAAGCCGAAACCACATAGATGTAATATATACAATTTTATTTTTGTTGCAAAAATTTACAATTAGTCTCAATAAATTGAAATGGGGGTATTTTATTGATAGCTACGAGTAATAAAGTGAACCATATTTTACATTTAAATGTAAAATCTTCAATACTCAAAATACTTAGAAGAAAATACCAACAGTAATTCTTCAATACGCAAATTAATGAAGGCTAACCAATATTACATTTACTTAATGGTAGAAGGAAATTGTCGCGAATTAGAGACTTAGTCGTGCGGTTCCGATGTTTAATCTACCAATAAAATTTGCCCAAATCGAATTACCAACCCATAATAAAAGTGCGAAAAATCTGCATCACCAACTACGACGTTAATACCATGCTTCGTAGCTTGAAGACACAGCAGCGTGCGTTTAGACGTGGCCTTGCCACCATTGCTGACCCAGCCGCCAACCCTAATCGGGTTCACGGTGGCTTGAAGGACACTGATCGTATTTTCCAGAACGTTTATGGTAAGTACGGCCATGACTTGAAGTCTGCCAAAAAGATGGGTGACTGGTACAAAACTAAGGAAATCATATTGAAAGGCGACAAATGGATCATTGATGAGATGAAGAAGTCCGGTTTAAGAGGTAGAGGAGGTGCTGGATTCCCCTCTGGACTTAAATGGTCGTTTATGAATCCTCCAGGATGGGAAAAGAACCCAGGCCCAAGATACCTTGTGGTCAATGCCGATGAGGGTGAACCAGGTACCTGTAAGGACCGTGAGATTATCAGAAAGGATCCTCACAAGTTGGTTGAAGGTTGTTTGTTGGCAGGTCGTGGTATGAATGCCACCGCTGCCTACATCTATATCAGAGGAGAATTCTACAACGAAACCGTCATTTTGCAAAACGCTATCAATGAAGCATACAAGGAAGGTTTGTTGGGTAAGAACGCCTGTGGTTCTGGCTACGACTTTGACATCTATATCCACCGTGGTATGGGTGCTTATATCTGTGGTGAAGAAACCGCTTTGATTGAGTCGATCGAAGGTAAAGCCGGTAAGCCAAGATTGAAACCTCCATTCCCAGCTGGTGTTGGTTTGTTTGGTAGACCAACCACTGTTGCCAACGTTGAAACCGTTTCTGTTGCACCAACCATCTTGAGAAGAGGTGGTGACTGGTTTGCGTCTTTTGGCCGTGAAAGAAACGCAGGTACCAAATTGTTTTGTATCTCGGGCCATGTCAATGAGCCATGTACCGTTGAAGAAGAGATGTCTATTCCATTGAAGGAGCTTTTGGAGAAGCACTGTGGTGGTGTCAAGGGTGGCTGGGACAACTTGTTGGGTGTTATTCCTGGTGGTTGTTCAGTTCCCGTTATGACTAAGGAAACCTGTGACAATGTGTTGATGGACTATGATGCCTTGAAGGATGTTGGTTCCGGTTTAGGTACTGCCGCAGTCATTGTGATGAACAAGCAAACCGATATGATCAGAGCCATCCAGAGATTCTCGGCCTTTTATAAGCACGAATCCTGTGGACAATGTACACCTTGTCGTGAAGGTACGACCTGGTTATCGAGAATGATGGACAGATTCGTTAAGGGACAAGCCACCGAAAAGGAAATCGATATGATTTTTGAGTTGACCAAACAGGTGGAAGGCCACACTATTTGTGCCTTGGGAGATGCTGCAGCTTGGCCAATTCAGGGTTTGATCAAGTCGTTCAGACCGCTCATGGTGGAGAGAATTAACGAGTTCAAGAAACAAAACGAAACCATCTCCTACGGTGGATGGGTTGAAGGTGGTAAGGTGAAGGAAGGTGTTGTTATTGACAACCCAATGCCTGCTGCTCACCACTAGTTGTAGATTACATTGCATATTTTTTTCATACTTTAATAAAACAAAGATAAACTATAATTTCGGCAATTGTACACCTGAAATACCGAGAAATACATCAATACAATAACAGTTAGATTTTCCCGGCTATTTATGACACTAAAGTGGTTATGACCTGATGTAATGTATGACGTTGACCCGATCTAGCAAAGCTTTTGGGCCCACAAAGTCTCGGAGTTCGCGTCCATCGCGCGTGCACTGAAAAATGTGCCAACTGCCTTTTTAAAGAACGTTAGTTGTCCTTCAAAAAACCAATCAATAAACCAAAACTTCAAGACAGTCGTGGTCTAAGTAAAGCCAATGTTACGTTTGCGTACTCTTGTTCTTATTGCTGCTGCTATCTCCGTTGTATCCGCTGCTGGTGCTGCAGCCAGCGGTGAGAAAGCTCCTGTTGGTGTTTCTCCGATCGACGTGTCAGAACCCGAAGAGATGATCCGGTCGTATGATTCCTTCATCATGTCAGTATCAATGATTGTTGTTTCAGAGATCGGTGACAAGACATTCTTGATTGCTGCTCTTATGGCCATGAAACACCCACGTTGGGTGGTGTTTTCGTCTGCCTTTGCCTCATTGGCAGTGATGACCGTGCTTTCGGGAGTGGTGGGACACGCACTCCCATCTCTTATTTCACGCCGTGTGACACAGTTCTTGGCCTCGGTGTTATTCGTTGTATTTGGTGTTAAGTTGTTGCGCGAAGGATTGGCTATGTCAAAGAGTTTAGGGGTCGAAGAAGAGTTGGCCGAAGTCGAGCAAGAAATCGCTGTACTGGAAAATCTCGAGAAACTCCACACCATGGAATCGGGAATGACAGCAAACCCACAACAACCATGGTACGAGGAGTTTGGCTACCAAGTCACCGATCTCCTTTCTTTTGTGTTGTCACCGGTGTGGATTCAGGTATTTATCATGACATTCTTGGGAGAATGGGGCGACAGATCCCAGATCGCTACCATTGCCATGGCTGCAGGGTCCGACTACTGGGTTGTCATTCTTGGAGCCATTGCTGGTCACTTTGTGTG
Source organism: Teunomyces barrocoloradensis (assembly GCA_030568385.1). Classification (NCBI taxonomy): domain Eukaryota; kingdom Fungi; phylum Ascomycota; class Pichiomycetes; order Serinales; family Debaryomycetaceae; genus Teunomyces; species Teunomyces barrocoloradensis. Next base: position 6,667 of record JAJMFX010000031.1, on the reverse strand, counting down.
TACGGCTGCTGCGTGTGTTGGAGGTAAGTTGTTGGCGAAGAAGATCTCGTTGAGAAACGTTACATTGGGCGGCGCTCTTGCCTTCTTAGTGTTTGCCGTGTTGTACTTTTACAACGCATATTATGATTTAGAATAGAAAACTCTTCTACAATACTCCTTGATACATAAACTTTTGCACCTCGTTGGGCGTAAGTGGTTTCCCCTTGAACGACGTATCCTCACTTTTGGAATCGGTCGATGGAACCGGAGGTTCATCGTCAGTGCTTCTGAATCCGTAGAACTCAAACTCCTCACGTAGTTCCAGAATCTTGGCGTTGCACCACTGGGCAAACACGTCTTGTTTCTGTAACTTGGGTCGCGTTCCATCATCGTGAACACTTGCAATCCATTCATCAACTTCCGGTAACGCCTTTTTCCGCAACAACGTCGTCACTAACCCTTCCTGCTGCGTAGTAGGAAAAGATGGTATGGGATATGCATTTGAGTTTTTTAAAGTATCTTCGTTGGCCGATAAATTCTGGGCTATCGAATATAGCTGGGTAATGAGGACCTGGAACTGGTTCTGGAAATGGCCATATGATGGAAGCTTGACCTTGTTGGGATGTCTGTTGTGATGGTTGACTTGCTCAGCAAGCTTTCGAAGCGATAGATGCACTTGGTTCAATCGGTTTCGTATCGCTTCAAGCGAATCTGCCGGGACCTGACTATCCATTATAAAATACTTCAAAAATGTACTTCAATTTTGTTTTTCATATTTTGCGAACAATGATCAAGGGCAGCTGGAGCTTGAGCTCAGAGTTGCGTAAGAATGAACAGAAAAAGCAACAAAAGGTTCAAGAGAGACAAAAGTACCTGCACAAACTTGAGAAACTAAAGAATGCCGATCCTATCAAATTATATTACCGTATCCAGCGACTCGAACAAGAAGCATTATCTTCTCGCGACCAACAACATCTCAAGACATTAAAGGAAGACTGGGACTTTATTCAAAAGAACAAGTTGCACGAGGAATCAGTTAATGCATTCCTTTCCAAGCTCAAGAAGGAGGAAGAACGCAAACATGCTGCTGCTACCAAGCTTTGGGGTTCACGATCAGTCTACTTCAACCTTGAACTCAACCCTTTGGGGAAAGTACCGCAAGGTGAACCAAACTTGACTCTCCCACTCAAGAACGCAGTAAAGTGTTTGCCAGACCCCGAGCTTGCACTGTGGAACATTGTTTTGCCCGAAGGTGAGCCTCCCATGTTCTACAAGGAAGTGGTAAATATCGATAAACCTAGTGTCGATACCATCACATCAGAGGCACGAGAAATGGCTCCCACAACTACCCGAAAGAAACAGAGAGTTTCCTAAAATATACACTATTTACAAGCACAGGCTACTACTTATTTATACAACATCACGACAACAACCGCACCACCAATTCCCAGGTCCCAAACATGACGATCGAGTTGGGTACAGTTCTCAACAAGTGTGGAGTCAAACCACCGTACATAGAGACCAACCCTTCTTCTTTGATCACGAGCTTGAAACATTGAATCAAACCAGTATATTTGGGCTTTCCTGTTTCGGCCAACGGTGCCTGTCTCAATCGCGTTCTAACGACTTCATGAGGATACGTGATCAACGAGGCAATGAACTTGGCAGCACCAGCAGCACCAGAACGGGCACACCATTCGAAAATATAATCTTTGGTGGTCTTGTTACTCTCGTTATGGCCATGAATCTCCAATGACCGTTTATTGATAAACATCCTCATTTGCTCATACAACACCCACTGCAACGTCAGCTCGGCACCTCCCAAGTATGACGCACTGAGACCCTTGTACAATGCTTTGAAACCTTCGTTTTTCACGATTTGCTTGAGACAGTCCCATGAATTTTTATAGTTCTTCCCCTTGGACTTATCCAATTGCAACCGGGTCTTGATCAACCAGATAGGATTGGTGGCAGTGGATGTAACAAACCCAGCATTGATCCCGGAAACCAAGTGTATCCAGGTAGCCTCTTGTCCGTTGGTGAAGTTTGAAGTAAGAATATCTTTTGTAGATCCATAAGTAAAAAAGTTAATCGAACGAGCCGGTATCACTCCAACCAAATTAGGCCCGAGTCCCTTGAATAATGCTTTTGAACCTTCAGTGGCCCTTAATTCGCGAATAACAGATATGGTTTCCTTCATATGCTGCGCCGTTTTGATAAATGGATTGGTAGATTTGGGTGTTTTGTTATACATGGCATGGTATGCGTCAGACTGCAATCGTGTTTTGACAATATCCAATGGAGCAGTCGCCACAGCACCAACCATACCTCCAACACCGCCGGCAATGAAATGTACCCATTTCTTGGGTTGTGTCGCTTTGGTGGTGGTCACATTCAACTGTTCCGCATTTCGAAGCGTGGCCGATTTTTCATCAGATGCCAAGAACGGAAACGAAGACTCGGCATCTTTTTCGAGCTCAACAATCCTATCTTGTGCCATTAATGTCTTGCGATGGAGTGATGAGATGAATACCTTTTCAACAGTTGAAAAATTATATAGACACAGGATAGAAAAAAAAAAGAAGTCACAAATACAATGCTGCTGCTTTAAAGAATACTTCTATTACTTACTTCAATGTCTTGATAAAATTATCAAGATTGTACTCGTCTTCGTACTGTGACTCGTCCCACAAGTCTCCCAACTCTCCAACTGCACCGGCAGCCTTACCTGTAAGGCCTCCTGCAACGTCTTCCGGCATGTTTCTCTCTCTCTCATTGTCCTGCTCTTCAACTACCTTGGCAGCACTCTCATCAACGTCAAAGAGATCCAATAATTGATTGGTGTCCATAGACAGCAACCCAGCGTTTTGCTGGTTCACAATAGTAGAGGCAATGTTCATCTTGAACTTCTGCAACCCCATAATCTTCTCTTCCAACGTATCCTTGGTAATCAACCGATACACATTCACCACCTTCTTTTGACCAAGACGATGCGCACGGTCCATGGCCTGCAAATCGTTCATGGGGTTCCAGTCGTGCTCCACAAATATAACAGTATCAGCTCCAGTCAAGTTAAGCCCCAAGCCACCGACCTTAGTTGTCAACAACAAAACATCAATCGAAGGATCCTCGTTAAACTTACGCACAATCGACTGTCTCTCACGAGGATCGGTACTACCATCCAATCTCATATACGTCACCGATGGCAAGTATTTCTTGAGCAACTCGTTTTCAACAATATCTAACATGTCTTTCAACTGACAAAAGATCAAGGCACGATGCTCCGAAATAACCCCTTCACTCGATATCACCTGGTGCTGCTGTTTTTGCTTCTGTTTTTGCTTGTACTTGGAAGTAGAATAATCACTGTCACTGACCCCGATACCACATTCCAATAACAAAGTCTTCAATGACAACAACTTGGGAGAATGCTCAATACTTCTGATATCTGACTTCTGGGACTGCAATTGTTGAGTGATGGTAGCATACAGTGGATGGTCAGCCGATAAAACCAAAGCAGGATGATTACACAACTTTCTCATATACTGTAATGCCTGGAATACATGTGTCTTTGACTCAGGCACAACCTCCTTGCCACCCTTGGTGACTTCATCAGCAACCGCAGTTTTTTGCTTTTTGGCACAGTCCTTGTACAACTTCTTTTGCAAATCACTTAATTCACAGTAATAGTCCTGAATAATCTTGGGAGGCAAGTCCGACAACACATCTTCCTTAAGACGACGCAACATAAATGGCAAGACCTGCTTGTGCAAGGACTCCAAAGCTAGCGCTCCTGCTTCTTGTTCCTTTGAAGATGTCTTACTGTTTCTGCTAGCTGCAATCGGCTTAGCAAATTTTTCATGGAACACCTTTTCTGTCCCCAAGAAGCCTGGCATTAAGAAATCAAACAATGACCATAACTCGAGGACATTGTTTTGAATTGGAGTACCAGATAAAATCAACCTATGCTCCGCCCTAACCATCTTAACAGATTTCGTAAGCTTTGAAGCAGCATTCTTGATGATATGACCTTCATCCAACACACAATAGTTGTAGTCATGAGCAGTAATATGCTCGACATCATTACGTGAAACATCATACGATGTTACCACAACATCGGCCTCTGGGATCTGCAGTCTGAGTGCCGATCTCACGCTTGGACCGCCAGCATACACTAATACTTTCAAAAATGGTGCATATTGGTTAATTTCCTGCTCCCAATGGCCTGTTAAAGATGGTGGACAGATGATTAAAGTAGGTAATTTTCTGAACTCAGATGAACCCGTTTCTTTGAACTTTTCCAGTCTCATATAATGATCGGATGAAACAATACAAATCGTCTGCAACGTCTTACCGAGACCCATATCGTCACACAAAATACCATGCAAGTGATATTTGTTCAAGAAAGCAAGCCAATTGACACCTTCCTGTTGGTACTTACGTAAAGTGGCCTTAATAGTAACCGGTAAGTCAAATGATTTGATCTTGGATGGGTCCATCATTTGCTGAATAAAGTCACGTTCACGATCCCTTCCTTCCAATAATTCCTTTGGCATATCCTCAGGATCGGGGATACCAGCTTCCAATGGAACCAACTTAATAATTGCTGCAAAGGTGGTGGTTGCTAAGACACGAACGTCATGATCAGAGTCACTCATTCTTCCCAAAACTGGGACAATCAAGAAGACGATATATGGCAAAATCTCTGAACCCATTGTAGTGGAAATGTGATAGATAGTTTCAATTGCACCTTGTCTTTCCTTAGATGCGCCTGCGTTGTTCAACATTGGCAATACAGACTTAACAAAAAAGGTAAATGCCTTGGTAGGAGCTACCAGGCAAATCGTTGCAATACATTTGGCAGTTGAGTATCTGAAAATAGAGTACTCAGAGCTTAAACCAGGTAGAAGCACCTCTAATTGACCAGTTATCTCGGAAACCAAGGACCTGTCGAGCTTTGGAAGTAATGCACGAAGTACACCTAACGCATCAATAATGCTTTGCCCCCTTAATTCGTCCTTAATAACCTCGTCGCTAGAAGACTTTTCCAATAACTTTATTGGTTCAAGAATAAGATCTCTCAACTTTGGTACCTCGTTAAACAACTTATCATCATAAATAGTCAAGAGAGCTTCCAAAGCCATAATGGCACCCTTACGCTTAACTCTCGCTTCATGAACTGCCCTGTCGTGCGCAGCACTATCAGCGGGGTCCGTTTTGGCTTCCTCTTTTCTTAATGACAAAATGTTATCAGTGAATTTGACATTGTGGTGGAACTCAGGAACTTCAGATGTATCAACACATAAGAAGGCACACAAGTTTTTGATAATCTTATCGGCAGCACCTCGCTTACCAGCCAGATTCAATTCTTTGATCAAATGAGCTACTGCATTGGCTGATTTTTCTTGCAAAATAAGCGTTTCTTCCAGCTTGACACTGTCCATAAGTGATCTGATAATTGGATTAAGTTTCTTTGGAATTCCTGACAACGCAAGAATAGATGCAGAATATGCCGATAAAATACCAGTTGCTCTATGAATACGGGCTGAACGGGCCTCATCAACAGCCACCATAATCCGATGCTTAGCATCTTCTAAAGCTTGATTTGCCGACATTCTATACGTTGCAGATAAATGTTTCTTCAACTTGTCAAAGGTTTCACCAACAATCTTTTCTGCGCTTTCAATACTGAATGCACCTGGGCCAGCTTCAGCTTCACCCTGAACGACAACAGGTAATTGAGGAACCTTGGCAGGTGGAAGCTTTGCGTGTGTAACAAACACATCAAATAATTGTAAACAGGAGGTTCTTACTGACTTTAGCGTTGGGACCAATTCTCTGAAAAATGTGAGCTTCTCCGGTTCCTGCAACAAGGACAAAATTGGGTCACTAAATATTTCGATCGCCTTCTCTGACAATGGGAGGTTTCTAAGCTTTCTGCAATTTGCATGCTCTTCTATTATCATGGCAGAAAACAACCTTTGCGTGGCATGAGGTGAGTTTAACGAAACTAACATCAACTCATACACCCTCAATAAATGCTGATCGTCCGAGATATACGACATCGTATTACCAAAGGCGTGGGCTGCTGCACTTCTCGTGGCAATGAATTTGTCATAACCTACCAACATCGTGTCACCCTTGTAAATTGGTGCATCAATATTGACTCTCAATTCGTCAGCCGATGGGATGTCAAGTTCTGGTTCCTCGGTTTTTCTTTTCCGTCCTTTTCTTTCTTCTGGGTCCAAACTATCAATTGGACCAAGTTTATGACCAGATGGTCTCATAATTAAACTGGTATTCATTTGATAATTGTGTCTAGCAATACCAATTGGAGTCATTAACAACGTCAAGAGTGGTTGGAGATGAGGGCCAAAAAGCTCATCCATGGGAGGGAATATTTCTGGATTACTTGCAATTTCAAGCAACAACTTTTCGTAGACACTTGCTGACAAGTTGAGAACATCTTGATTTTGTTCAACCAATAAATTTTGAAAGACCAACCTCAAAGTTTTTGAGTTAATCCAACTCTTTGTCTTGGGGTCTTTGATCGACAAGAATTCCATGATAGTTCTCAAAACAGCTTTTCTGACATTGGTGATAGAATGTCTCAAGAACGGAAACAATCTTGGAACCAATTCTCCAAAAGAGTTGTTTTCATTTTCAACGGCATCCTTTTGCATTATAT
>JAJMFX010000030.1:0-130102 GCA_030568385.1 Teunomyces barrocoloradensis | reverse complement strand
ACCACACAAACCTGGACTGGATCTTTCACAACAACTACCAATAGTGATGGAACTGTGATTATTGATATTCCATCTCCAACTATCACGCAAACCTGGACTGGATCTTTCACAACAACAACCAATAGTGATGGAACTGTGATCGTTGATATTCCATCCCCAACAACCACACAAACCTGGACTGGATCTTTCACAACAACAACCAATAGTGATGGAACTGTGATCGTTGATATTCCATCTCCAACTATCACGCAAACCTGGACTGGATCTTTCACAACAACAACCAATAGTGATGGAACTGTGATTATTGATGTTCCATCTCCAACAACCACACAAACCTGGACTGGATCTTTCACAACAACAACCAATAGTGATGGAACTGTGATCGTTGATGTTCCATCTCCAACAACCACACAAACCTGGACTGGATCTTTCACAACAACTACCAATAGCGATGGAACTGTGATTATTGATGTTCCATCTCCAACAACCACACAAACCTGGACTGGATCTTTCACAACAACAACCAATAGTGATGGAACTGTGATCGTTGATATTCCATCCCCAACTACCACACAAACCTGGACTGGATCTTTCACAACAACTACCAATAGTGATGGAACTGTGATTATTGATATTCCATCTCCAACTATCACGCAAACCTGGACTGGATCTTTCACAACAACAACCAATAGTGATGGAACTGTGATCGTTGATATCCCTTCTCTGTTTGAAATCAGTTCCTCTACTTCGTTAAGTTCAGACTTCTCGTTCACAACTGTTAGTTCTTCCACTTCAGATGTGGTAAGTTCAGACTTCTCGTCAACAACTATTAGTTCCTCCACTTCAGTGAGCTCAGACTTCTCATCATTAATTATCAGTTCTTCTACTTCGGATGAGGTAAGTTCAAACTTCCCATCAATAACTATCAGTTCTGTCTCCAAGTCTTCGTCGTCCATCAGTTCATTTAGTGTTCCATGGAATTCGTCGATTCCAGCTGTAACTAGTCCTAGTCAAACGGTGATATCTTCTAGTCAGACAGAAACATCTTCCAGTCAAATTACGGATTCAAGCACATCGACTAACCAAGAATCAATCAGAAGAAGTTCCATAACATCCCAGACAACAGTACAGACTGTTACTTCTCACCAACCCAATTCCATTGAATCAGTTAATTCTGGACACAATGCATCTGTTGATACTGTTACAACCGTTATTTCTGAATCCATTCAAAGTCCTTCGAGGGCAGTAGAAAGCACAAGTTCTTCTATTGGTTTCCAAGTGACAACAACTTCACCGGCAGCCATTTCTTCATTGACAAACAACCAAGGAAACAATGATGGAAATAACCACATTTCAGTGATCCACAGCAACACAACATATTCTATTTCGCACGCTTTGTCCATTTCAAGTCCAATTGTGAATGCCAACTCAGCTTTAATTCTGACGATTCCTTCGTATCTTCTTTCTGTCATCGGTATTATCCCATTTATACTTTAGATAATTTCATCATCATACTGCATTTCTTTTAATAAATATAATTCGAGTTATTCAAACACACATTCTTTAATTGTTGATCATGTTTTGTTGTAAATTAGACCCTTGTTTATGGTTTCAGGGTTTTCTTATTTGATGGACATTTGGAGCGTATTTATTACGTAATCGCAATTAACTTTCAATTTAGGAATTTAATGCACATTACAGAGTAGAAAATGCAATCAATAACAAACAGCATATTGATCTATAAATGATCTTGCAGTTAATTCTATATTCGGGGTTTATTTACATTATTGAGGGTTGCAATTTTGTAATTTTGGCACTAAACCCTAGAAATTGGCTGATTTCTTCCTGTTGCTTTTTCTAGACAATCTTCAAATATTTCAATTTCTTGTTTATCAAACCAATAACAAACCAATACTGTTGTTACTTTGAAAATCTCGCATGACCGATAACTCAATTGTTACAGTGAATCTGAAGAGATCATGTTACTTGCTTTTCTCTGAAAAGCATTCCGTTGTGTAGTACGACTTACGACACTAAAATGAAACGGGAATGTTTGGTTGGTTACATACCGAACAGTTTCCTGTTGCTGAATCTACAATGCCGATAAATCTAATGATTTTACTAAATCTTCTGATTCAGACGTAGTTGGGTAGTATTTTTATAATTCAAGTCACTCGGAATTGATATGTGATATATTGCAACCTCGTTGAAACAATGGTTTTGTATAAATATGTCAAACATCCAATTTCAATTCAAATATTGGGTTTACTAAAAACTTAGAATATAGTTCAAATGATCTTATTAAGAATACTTTACTTGACAGCAATTTTAGGTTTTGGACAAAGCAAGGAAATCTTTGGCGTATTTACTGATATTGCTTCTTTTGTGAGTGGTGGTGGTTCAACTGCACTGGTAATTTTAAATTGGACCATTGATGGAAACAATGCTAGTCCAGGGGATACATTTACGTTGACTATGCCTTGTGTGTATCACTTTGATACTTCCTCCACTAGCATTGCATTGAGTGACGGATCTTCAAATTATGCAACCTGTGATTATTTTGATGGAGAGTTCATTACTTCCTATTCACAGTTACAATGTACTGTCTCCAAGATAGTTAATTCTGGAACAAGTGTTAATGGAAGTACAAATGTTTCACTTGTTTTCAATCTTGGTTTTGGTGGTGACAGTAACGACTTAACCTGCGCAAATATGTTTTCTGCTGGTACAAATTCAGTTACATTCACGGACGGTGATGGCCAAATTAATGGTAATGTCTCTTTTCTTAAAGCACCTATTTGGGGAGGACAATTTGACTCTACTAGAAAAAGTATCGAACTGAAGGAACTTTCATTCTACTTTATAGCCGAAAACTGTCCGGAAGGATATGATAGTATTGAATTTGGGATGCAGCAGATCCCGGGAGATATTCTATGTGATAATATTAATGTTGGTATTTCAAACACTATAAATGATTTTCAGTTTCCAAAGAGTTTTATTGATTATTCAGACCAATCTCAATATGATTGTTATAGTGATCAGTTTATTGTCTCGATCACCAATATTCCTGCTGGGTTTCATCCCTTCATGGATTTTTCAGCGACTTTTGATGACGGTGCAATGATCAACACCGGAATCGTTAACAATTATAAATGCGTTGGCAAGAAAATGGTGGAAAATCTTATACCACAAGCTTGGGGTACAGCTGAGGATTTGAATGGGCTTGATGAGCCATTCTATGTGGAAACGATAACTGGTACAGACTCCACAACCCGGATCACCACTCTTCCAATGGGTGGTGGCTGTGATGACTGGAGAACAATTGAGGTGATTGTTCCCATTCCAACGATTACGACTACAATTACATGGACAAATGAGGAAACATCTATTTCCACAGTTACTGCCACGCCCGGAGAAACGGCAACCGTAATTGTTGAGCTTCCAATTCCAACAACTACTATTACAGAATCGTGGACAGGATCAATAACAGCTACCACTACCATCACTGCTGCTCCTGGAGGAACGGCTACAGTTGAAATTGATGTTCCTTCAATTAAATCAACAGAATATACCACTACATTTGTCACCACAGACTCCAATGGTTCTTATCAAACGGATAGTGGGATTGTTGATGTTATTACCAACTCAGAAGGGAAGTGGACCACAGTTACATCATTGATACCTACATCCATTGCACTTACTTCGCATGGCAATATTGAGTTATTTCCAACACACTCGGCACAAATGTGAATTGATGTGGGAAATGCCATACCCCACAACGTGGAATAATCTAGAAAATTATCTTACTTGTTAAATTTTTGCACCTAAATAACTAATCAAAATACATGAAATATTTTCCTTATCAAAATTATCATTTAGCGTGTCTGGGCCGTTATATTCGATATTGTACATATACAACACTGATAACACATAAAATGATGTAAGACTAGTTCAAACAAACAAAGTAAATTAATTCGTAGAATCACATATACACCCATGTTTTAGAAGGTGATTTTAAACCTTCCGTAACGTAGGTTTGAATATAATCAAAACCATCTTTCTCCGAGATAGTATCCGTAACGTACTGCATATTGTGTGAGGCTGTTCAAACTTTTTGAAACGACTTTATTCCCGGGAGCGCGGAAATAACTAAATGCATTACAAATCTTGCAACTTGCAATTCTAGTCGTGTTGGATAGGACTACACATATTGCCATAGATCCATATTCCGAATAACTTTTAGGGACAGAAGACTGTTACAAATCCTCAATTGATGAGAGTCGTCCAGCTAGCACTGCTTTTAGCCTTCGTTGTCAGTAAAAAAAAGTCGTAATATGCCAATTGAGCGAGTCATTTTGCATCTTAAAAAAAAATCAAATAGTTGTTGCAAAAAAAAGATGAAGACAACGATTATTAATCACCTACGAGATGATTGCTAACCCAAGCAATTTAAAGAAGTATTTATATCTGGCAAGATTCCTTGAAATTTCATCTCATCATTAACAAACTAATCTAATAATATAATATAATATAATGTCTACTTCCACTTCCGTCTTCGTTTCCGGTGCCAATGGTTTCATTGCTCAACATATTGTCAAATTATTAATCCAAAAGGGCTACAATGTTGTTGGATCTGTTCGCTCGAGTGCAAAAGGTGAACAATTGAAGAAGAATTTGAACTCCAACAAGTTCTCTTATGAAATTGTCAAGGAAATTGCAGCTGAAGGTTCTTTCGACGAAGCTCTCAAGGCTCATCCTGAAGTAACTGTTTTCTTGCACACCGCATCGCCATTTACTTTGACTCCAAATGACATTGAAAAAGATGTATTGTTACCTGCTGTGGATGGTACTAAGAATGCATTTAAGGCTATCAAGAAATACGGTCCTCAAATTAAAAAGGTCGTTGTCACTTCTTCTATTCTTGCTGTGACTAATCCAATGGACCCAAATAAGCCTGCAATTGTCGATGAAACTAACTGGAATTCCGTTACTTGGGAACAGAGTAAGGATAACTCGTTCTTTGCCTACTCTGCTTCCAAGAAGTTTGCTGAGTTGGCTGCTTGGGACTTCATTAAGCAAGAAAAGGTTAACTTCGAACTTTCAACAATCAATCCAGTCTATGTTTTTGGACCACAAGCATTCGACGAAAACGCAACTGGTGAATTGAATCTTTCAGCTGAAGTTATCGGTGCTATTGTGAAACTTAAGGCTGGTGATGAAATTCCTGGCACTGCTGGTCCCTATGTCGATGTGAGAGATGTCGCCAAGGCCCACCTTGCTGCTTTTGAAAAAAATTCTGCCAACCAAAGAATCATCATGCACGATGGAAAGTTCACTTCTCAATACGTTCTTGACTTGATCCGTAAGAACTTCCCTGAATTGAGAAGTAAGTTACCTGTCGGTACCCCAGCAACTGGTGATGAAGCCAGCACTGTTGATAAGTCCATCAACAGTACTAAATCCAAGGAATTCTTGGGATTCAAGTACGTGGGTCTTGAAGAATCTGTTGTTGATTCAATTAAGCAAATCGTCGCCAACTATTAGATAACTCAATTACTGTTTCCTATAGTGCTAATGAATCTCTGAAAGAGTATTTCTAAATATATGAATTTTTTTTCACTTTTTATTCATGAGGATTCTGGTCAATGGATATGAACTTTGTGTTTATGGGTACTTTTTTGTTAAATTTATTTCATCAACGATCAGTTTTGTAAAGATGAGAAAAGAAGGTTTACTCATAATGAAGTGATCGATAGATAATCACCTTTAGGTCTCAATTTAGGTATTATTGAATAAAATCAAGGCTCAATTTGTATATAAAATGTGTGACGGTATAACAAATATCAGACGATATATTGAAGTGTAAATTATATTAAAGTTAATACTAAATCCTGGGTTCATTTTACTGATTTGTGGAGGTGGAAGGTTGAATGATGTAATGATGGTTCCAAACACTAGAAATTGACTAATTTCTTTCTATCTCTTTTTCTGAACGATGTTAAATGGCAACTTTTTTTGTTCCACTGGAATAAAATTGTTTCAAGTTTATCTTAATTATAAACTACGTATCTTATAAACATGGTGATCTTGTAAAAGGAAGACCTTCGTTGTGACTGACACAATTAAAAAAAGACCCTAAAAGCCCCTGAAGTAACTAAGCCTCCACAAAAATCGAATAATTATTAATCAATAATATTGGTACTTTGCAAAAGTTACATGAATAATAATTTTAGTGTTATCATAGTAAAACTAAAGAGGCAAGATATAACTACCTTATTATCAAGAAACTAGGAACCCTGTTTTATAGGCTCTTCACGAATTTACAAAATCTCAGCTTGGGGTGTTAAAATGTAACGAGATTTGTATAACTTGTTAGATATATAACGATTTCCTTACACTAAATATACCATGATTCATTTAGAAGTAGTTAGGTAGTAATATTATAATCCAAGTTACACTAGATTTAATTGATGTAATCTATAGCAACATTTCCAAAGCCTATAAAAATTGTAAAAGTATTTCGAAAATTCTATTTCAACTGTTATTTAGAATTGACAAAATATAAAATACAGCATAAATGTTACTATGAATCCTTTGCTTTATAGTAGAGGTTCCAATTCAAACCACCTCTATTGCAGAAGCCTGGACAGGATAAATAACGATCACCGGTGGTTCTTGTGGCATAGCTATTGCTGAAATTGAAAGAACTTTAATTTTGTCACAGGAGTGTACTACTTCATTTGACACAATGGACTCTGACAAAGTTTGAATAATGGATATTGCACTTGCTGGTGTTTTTACAAACTCGGAAGGGGAATGGACCATAAGCAAGACATTGATTTCTCAAATTGAACCATACGCATCGCAGGAAATCTTGAGTTATTGGCAACACACTTGGACCAAATGTCAATTGATATAACAGAAACTCAATAAAGTATTGATGTGGGTAATGTCTTACTTCACATCATGGATTAATTTATAATATCTATTCTAATAAATTGTTTCAGTTCAATAACTAATCAAAAAACATGAAATATTATTAACTTTTCAAAATTATCGTAAATCATCGGGAATAATTGTAACTATATCAAATTTTGTATAACAACAACTACATTTAACATATCCATGGGACTAATACAAACATACAAAGTAAGGTATTTGGTAGAATTACCAACATTTCATCCTCTTTAGAAGGTAAAGCATCAAATAAGTGTATTGCTTATATAATGCGGTTGTGATGTTTTTGAATTGCCAAACTTTATTTCCGGTGCGGAAATAAGACTCGGTTTGGTATTACTAATTTTTAACTTGCTATTTTGAACGACGTGATTAGAAATACCCACCACCAGGAATACTCTTGGTAAATTTCCAGGGCTCTGTATTGATCTTTATACTATCGTAGCTATATATTCTGTAAGAATACCTTAATTGATGAGGGTTATTTGCCAATTGTGCTTGTTTTTTGTTACATGGTAAATATCACAACTTGCTTTTCTTGAATTTTCCGTGATGTGTCGTGTATTGTGTGGGGTTGTTCTTACTAAGCAAAATAAGTTGTAGTTGCAAAATGTGGCTAGCTGCTCAACAATCTTGAGCAATTGATAAAGTATATATTCCTCCCAAGATTCCCTGAAAGATCCTATCTACATTAACAATCTTATAATGACCAACTCTACTTCTGTCTTCGTTTCCGGTGCCAATGGTTTCATTGCTCAACATATCGTCAAATTATTAATCCAAAAGGGCTACAATGTTGTTGGATCTGTTCGTTCAACTGAAAAAGGTGAACAATTGAAGAGGAATTTGAAGTCAGATAAGTTCTCCTATGAAATTGTTAAGGAACTTGCTGCTGAAGGTGCATTTGACGATGCTCTCAAGGCTCATCCTGAAGTAACTATTTTCTTGCACACTGCATCTCCATGTTTCTTCATTGCCGATGATGTTGAGAAAGAGATTTTGATTCCTGCTGTTAATGGTACCAAGAATGCACTCAAGGCAATTAAGGAGTACGGACCTCAAATCAAGAAGGTTGTTGTTACATCCTCCATTGCTTCTGTCTTTAACAAGGCCGATCCCTCTTTACCAAAAACAGTTGATGAGACTAACTGGAATCAAATTACTTGGGAAGAGAGTAAGGCAAACGGATTCTTGGGATACTCTGGTTCAAAGAAGTTTGCTGAAGAAGCTGCATGGGATTTCATTAAGGAACAAAAGGTCAACTTTGATCTTTCGACAATTAACCCAGTATTTGTGTTTGGACCACAAGCATTCGATGAAACTGCTGCTGGTCAATTGAACGTTTCAGCTGAAATTGTGGGTGCTGTATTGAAACTTAAACCTGAAGATGAGGTTCCTGCTACTGCTGGTACCTATATCGATGTGAGGGATGTTGCTAAAGCTCATGTTGCTGCCTTTGAAGAATTACCACCCAACCAAAGACTTATTTTGAAAGATGGAAAGTTCACTTCTCAATATGTTCTTGACTTGATCCGTAAGAACTTCCCTGAATTGAGAAGTAAGTTACCTGTCGGTACCCCAGCAACTGGGGATGAAGCCAGCACTATTGACAACTTCATTAACAGCACGAAATCCAAGGAATTGTTAGGATTTAAGTATGTGGGTCTTGAAGAATCGGTTGTTGATGCAGTTAAGCAAATCGTTGACCACAATTAAGTTGCGTTCTTTTCAAGAGGTATTTTAAATATGTTAAGTGCTTCATCTTCAATGCTCTAACTTAATGCTAAATTATCAATCATCTTATAATATGAATAATTTAAGTAATAAAGATTAATTCTAATAACTATTTTAATATCACTCGTTAAGGTTGTAACTTGTCTTGCGATAAATGTGTATCTTTCTTAAAGTTATCTTATTTAGAATAACATTACAACATATTCTTCACCTAAGAAAGATAGACTCTGATATTGCATAAATATGTCAAAGCAAGCAAAGAAAAACCTACAGGCATTATTGACTGTTTGTAGAAAGATACCAACCAAGAATTTCTTTCATGTCTTCTGACAAGGGCTATCTCAGTTGAATCTTTCCTAGATTATATCTAATGTTTATCTACTGTTAATGTACTTGGGTTTTTCTCTGGAGATCAGAATAAAATTGTTCACTATATTGGTCAAAAATGGCCCGAGAAATATATTCATATTATTTTGAAAAATATTTGAATAGTTTCGAGTTTCAGGTTACTGTGACAACGTATCTAAGACCATCCGGGTTTCGATACTGTGCATATGCAAAATCTATTGTCAAAGAAAGAGTGCTGAGAATATATTTTGTATTTTGAGGCGTCGTATTTGTTGCTCCAAAACTGACACTCCTTTGAAAAACGCACAGAAATTAAGGAATATATTAACATCTTACTCCAGTATCAGACTATGGTTCATGTAAGAGTCCTTTCATATTGTATTCTGTTTTGGTTCTGGTGTATGTAAAGACTGGAATGTGATTGAACAAGAGGGTATCTTCTCCTGCTCATCGTGTGAAGATCTGAGTTTGAGATCTGAAAGCTAAATTTAGAGAAAAAGCAATTAAAATTATTATCGTGGTCGTTCAACAAGAATATTTTTACTCTATGTTAGTTGTGATCGGCGATTTGAAGTAAAATATTAAGTGGCCTTGTTCCCCGTTCTATCCAGAATATTAGATTTCAAGTTATTTTCAATACTGTATCCGAGGTGTAGAAATGAGCTACTACTTACTCGACAAAATACTTTCATCACACACACAAGCACGGGAGAGCAAGTAAGTTTCAACATAAAAACAACTCCATCTTTTGTGTTTTGTTGATCTGTAAAGTATATGATTTCAACATTAGCTTCAGAACGAAGTCGTTCCTTAATATTTAAACTTACATTGTTGATCATTCAACGGTTTTAGTACAAAGAATTTGAGTTTGAGTAACAGAAAATAATCGTGATATTAACTACCTAACAAACATTCTAGAATGAAGATCACCCTCTGTACTTTTGATTAAATAATAATTCGATGATGGATGATTTCCATCCATAAGAAAAGTTGGCCTCATCTCAACTCATCGGAAATCACCCCATACGCAAAAAATAAAAATAGATCGATACTCTTTAGATCTTTAAAAATACAAAGGTCTTCTTAGGTGAAATGTTTCTCTTTCACCAATCATGAGTCCAAGATTACTAAAGTGATGTTTATGTAAAAAACGGTTTAAAGCGTTACCATTTACTTCCTTTGGTACTGAAGATCAATTTATATTAAGTGATATATCATTTATTCTCTTAAATAAATGTTGGGTAGAGCTCAATATTACCTTGCGAAGTAAGGATGTTGTCTGGTGTGGAAGTAGTACTTCCACCATTGCTGGAAAAGCTTGAAATCTCAACACTACTTGACGTTTCAGTAAATGAAGTAGTAGATGTTGGGGAAGTAGTACTTGACATCAGACTTACGCTAGATGATGATACAGGTGGAACTTCCAGTTTCACACGCAATGGAGCTTCATCACAGAGACTGAAGGTTGTCCAACTTCTAATTCTCAGAACGCTGTTGCCCATTGATTTGCAACATCTAACACTAAGAACATTTGCTGCTCTATAAGAAAGGTACCATCCTTCTTGGTAAGTAGTGGTTCTATTGTCCGTGTTTTTTGGGTTAACAAACCACCAATCAGAATTGGCAGAAGCTTTATCGGTATAGGCTTGCCAATACCCTGGAAGATAACCAGGGTGACCAATATAGAATTTTTGTCCTGCTTTGTTCACACCAACAAGGTAATTGTCAGAGGTCAAGGTGAATTTCATTGGGTCGCTGTTTTTGCCAATGACAAGATTCTTATCGAAATAAACCGTACCTAAATTCTTCCCAGTAAATAACGAGTCACCAGTAACAAGAAATGCACGAGCACTGGCAACCCAGACAAATAAAGTAATCAATGTTAAGTAATGCATCTTGAAGTTTCAAAGTTTTGGATGTTAATCGAGATACTTTTGAGAAGAGGAGCTAAATCCTCCATCTTTTATACCCGGTAAGCGGAATATCATTTTTGCGTTCCAGTATAGATTCAAGGCAAACATGTCTTACAACAAGAAAGGCGGTGTTACCTTTTTTTGTTTCTTTTTTATATTTATCAAACGCCTGAGGAGGATCATTCAAATAAAGGAAGCACTTTGTAAAGAAGTACCATCATTTGGCTAAATATCAGCGCCACAAAATGGATACTGGTTACTGTAACATGAACTATTTTAAAGACCAAATACCCTTTAGAAAAACATCCCGTATATCTGTGCTGGGCTTATGATTACGACAGAAGAATCAATATAGTTTAGATATTTTAAATCTAAGAGAACATATTCGCAAACTAGAGTATACCTTGACTAAGGTAAGTCTAAAGCATGTTCAACTTGTACTCCGATGAAAAAAAAAGGGTATTGTTTAGGTTACATTTACGAGAGAAAAATATTGTGTTGATGGCCATAAATTATCCGAGAGGTCCACCAAATGACAAGGTGAAGTAACAATTCTTTTCACAAAATTGGATGTGTCGGGATTTATTGGGCAAAGAAGGGAGATATAAACGAATAACTCATCCAAAACAAAGAATGAATTGGTAAATAAAGTTATGTAACCTAGAGTCAGTTGATAAGTATGCTAAGTTAGTAGATTGACGAAGTGACATTGAAGACGTTGGGATATTATTCTAGAAAGTGAAAATTTTTCCGGGTTTCGGTTTCCAGAAGAAACTGGCATTCGAAGTCGGGTTTATTTTCTGGTAGGGATCAATTCTCTGTAACGGTAGTAGAAAGTGGTTAGATTCAGAATATCAAGCTTTTTTGAGAAACGATTATCATTGATTCTTCATCGTTGAGATTTGTATGACACGTGCTGTTGGAGTGGATGTCCTTAGAAGTGGTCCCTTGGTCCGAATGGGTATAATAGGCAAAAAGAGACCCGATAGGAACATAGAAGAATCGTACATCTACAAAGGGTCAAACTGGAATCCATTGTTGAACAAATTGGGCATGTGACATTACCTAAAAAAGAAGGCGAAAAATGAATTTTTTATTGGGAGAAACAATAGCCATTTAATCGAACGCCAAGTCACGATCGTGATACGATGAATCGGGGCTGATAGCAGATAATTTGGAGAAATTACGGAGATAAACTTAAATACAAAGAAAACTAGGGAATGAAACGGTTGTTGCTGATAAACCCAAAACAACCAACCAGATTACATCGTGAACGGTCCTGCATTTGAACCAGACCGCGGGTTGTTATCAGCCAATAAAACAGTCGCACCGGCGAAAAATAGAGTTCATAAAATGTGACAAATCCTGGGCATTGGCCGAGATGTAATTTTTTTGGTGATGATTCTGGATTTGGATACGATTCGATTATGGATACAATTTTTGAAGGAATTGTAGGAAAGTTGAAGGAACATTACACCATTCAAAGCTGTAGATATTTCCAGTTCATTAAATCAAACATCTTCATTCAAATATCGATCTCTATGTTTGTACTTTTAAGAACAGAGATGCGACCTGCACACTGCTTATCTATTAATTAAATAACCGTAAATGTGCGGCTAGTACGATTGTACATGTCTTATTGGTTGTCGATAATCTGCTGTTGTGGGTATTTAAAAAGCAATGTATATCCGCCCCCAACATTATACGAACAAGAGTACCAACTACTGAACTATGTCCGATACTTCTTCTAACTTCACCGGTACAGGTACCGGAGGAGACATTTTAACCACAGACTTGAACAAACAGTTCGATACCGGCAACATGGCATGGATCGGAGTCGCATCTGCGTTGGTATGGATCATGATTCCTGGCGTGGGACTCCTTTACTCTGGTTTATCCAGAAAAAAGCACGCTCTTTCCTTAATGTGGGCCTCGATCATGGCTGCATGTTTAACGGCCTTCCAATGGTTCTTTTGGGGCTATTCCTTGGTGTTTACTCATACTTCCGGCTCGCCTTTCTTGGGTAACTTATCCAACTTTGCTCTCATGAAAGTGTTTGGGGCTCCAGCCGTTGTTTCCTCCGTTCCAGATATCTTGTTCTGTTTCTATCAAGGCATGTTTGCCGCAACAACTGCCATTCTTATGGTTGGTGCTGGCTGTGAACGGGCTCGTTTGGGTCCCATGATGGTCTTTTTGTTCATCTGGTTAACAGTAGTCTACTGTCCAATCGCCTACTGGACTTGGGGTGCCAATGGCTGGCTTGTAAAGTTGGGTGCTCTTGATTTCGCTGGTGGTGGCCCTGTTCACGAAAACTCGGGATGCGCTGCCTTGGCCTACTCCTTGATTTTGGGTAAGAGACACGATCCTTTGACTCAGGGCAAGGTTCCTAAGTACAAGCCCCATTCCGTTTCGTCAATTGTTTTGGGAACGGTGTTTTTATGGTTTGGATGGTTTGGTTTCAACGGTGGTTCGACCGGAAACGCTTCCATCCGTTCCTGGTACGCATGTGTCAATACCAACGTTGCTGCTGCCTCGGGTGGTTTGACATGGATGTTTGTTGATTATTTCAGAACCGGAGGAAAATGGTCTACTGTTGGTTTGTGTATGGGAGCCATTGCTGGCTTGGTGGGGATTACTCCGGCTGCTGGCTATGTTCCTGTTTACACGTCGATTATCTTTGGGGTTGTTCCTGCCATTATCTGCAACTTTGCGGTTGACTTGAAGGTTCTCTTGCAGATCGACGACGGGATGGATGTCTTTTCGTTACACGGAGTGGGTGGATTCACCGGATCGTTCTTGACCGGGTTGTTTGCTGCCGACTACGTTGCAGCAGCTGATGGTTCTGCGGCCAGTGATCCTTCGTTGGCCATTGCTGGTGGCTGGATGAATCATCACTGGAAGCAATTGGGGTACCAATTGGCTGGATCTGTCTCTGTTGGAGCCTGGTCATTTGTGGTGACTGCGATCTTATTGTTGATCATGGACCGTATTCCCAAGTTGAGACTCAGATTACACGAAGATGAAGAGATTTTGGGAACGGATTTGGCTCAAATCGGAGAGTTTGCTTACTATGAAGAGGACCCCGAGAACCCCGAAGAAAGTCCTTATGTTATTGAACCAATCAGAAGCACTGATGCTCGGTTAGCCAAGTTGCGGGCCACAACAACCGTTGACCCAAAGACAATCGACGGAGTTACTGAGGATGGAAATGGCTTTGTGAGCCCAGACAATGGAACTGTCAGCGAGCTGTCGAAACAATAGACATATATTTCACTTCGGATAAATTTAATAGCTAATAATGATTTTAAGGAAATAAAAGGCTCCTCACCTTGGAGGGGATGAATTTACTACGCCATGTTAGTCATTGTCTTAGTAATGTGAATTTTTCGGTGGAATCACTTTTTGTCTCGGAAGAAATATCGGAACCTCATCGCTCGCATTATTTAACCCCACCATTTGTCTCCACACAATTTTTTACGCAGACAAAAACCTTTTTCATGAAAAAACACCAAAGCACAGAAATCACCCAACAAGTGCCTCCAACACCCGATGAAATCGATATCTCCACTGTAAACCCGTTCGATACGATGATAGAACGTCGTCCTGTATTGGGAGAAGCCAAAGCAAGCGACATCAATGTATTGCTGCAAATTCCTCACCAACCACCGATATCTCCAGATATCGAGATCGAGAGCTTTGAAGTCGACGAACCTACACTGCCATTGAAGATGTCTTTCACAAACCCTCCACGTAATCTTTTTCGTACCATCACAGCATGTGTCTGGGCTCTTTCATTGGGGTTTTCCGACGGTTCGGTTGGGGTGCTTTTGAACTATATTCAGGAACAGTACCATATCTCATATAGTGTGGCGTCCCTCCTCTGGTTAGCAAACTCTATCGGTTATATCACGGTTGCTCTGTTGGCCAGCAACATAGAAACCCGTTTGGGCCGTCTGTGTGTGGTGGTGGGCTGCTTTTCGTCGGCAATCATGTACACTTTGGTGCTGACAGGTCTGAAATATCCCCTTATTGTCACCGGCTTCTTCTTTGGGGGAATCGGCACCGGCGTATGTGTCTCATATTTCAATGTCTTTGTATCGAGCTTGGAAAAATCATCAACAGCTCTTGGGTATTTCCATGGGTGCTACGGTTTGGGGGCCTCGATTTCTCCCTTGGTAGCAACAGCATTTGTCGAGGCAGGAATCAAGTGGAATTACTTCTACCTTATTTTATTGGGATCCATGGTCATCAATGCATTCAACGCATACTATTCGTTTGTTCAAGGTAATGATGAAATCGCCGAGTTTGAAAGAAAACACGACCCATCGTACTCAACGTCCGAAACCCACGAAACTGGGTTGTTGATGAAACTTGCGCTCAAAAACAAAGTTACTTGGCTCACGTCGTTATTTGTTCTCTTCTACCAGGGTGGTGAGGTTGCTATGGGTGGCTGGATCACCACTTATCTTCGGGATTACCGTGGCCACTCCAATGCTTCTATTGGATATGTTGCTTCTGGTTACTGGTTTGGGCTTAGCTTTGGCCGGTTGGGACTCACGCGATTCATGCATAAAATCCTAGGAGCCCGTCGTGGCAATGCAATATTAGTGGTTTGTTCCATTACGTTTGTCTTGCTTACGTGGCTTATTTCTTCTCTTCCAATTGAAATCATAACTATAACTTTGGCTGGGGTTGCGATAGGACCCATTTATCCGTTGATGATCACATATGTTGTTCTGGAAGGCCTACTTCCAAGAAAAATCCGAGTGGTTTCTCTCACAATCACTACAGCATTTGGATCATCGGGTGGTGCCATCTTTCCATTTTTGGTGGGGTTGATTTCGCAATTTGCTGGCACCTTTGTGGTGATGCCCCTGTTCATTGCTATGTTCAGCTGTACTTTATGTCTCTGGCTACTTTTACCTAATACTCATTATACAAAGGGTCTGAGCCGGTTTGAATATTTGAGACAGATCTTCTAGAACTACATATATTTAGATTATTTGTTTTCATTTATTAAAATGGGTGCAAAAAAGAAAAGAAAAAAAAAGAAAAAAAGAAACTTCGTATAATCGTTATGTTGCAACCTAATTAACAATAATAGTAATAATAATAATAATAGTAATAAATCAATACGACTCCGTGTAACAATAGATATCTGGTGAATCTTTCTGTTTTCTGTTATTATGACAGATCACTTTGATGGAATCTGTCATTACCGAAGGACCACAACTACACACAGCCAACGACTTGTACCAAGTGCAATTTTCATCCTTCAATCTGGCAGCTTCGATGCCGATGATTGATGCAAGATCTGGACGGTGATAATGTCTGCTATAGCCCAGTAAGCTATCCTCAAACGGAATCCGGTCCTCAGTTGAGTAGGTAGAAGTACTATTGTTGGTTGTTGTTGTATAAGTCGAGTTTCCACGAGTACTACTTGAATGCTGAACTTCTTTCTCAAACGCAATCTCTTCAACCTTAGATCCCTTTTTGTCAGCTTCAACCTCAATTGGTCTCATAGCTATGGATCCTCCAACTTCAAGCACCTCATCTTTATCATTGGAAAATATTTCAGGGTGAACAGGACCAGAAAAGGCTTCGTCGTCACTAGGATCATATTCTTCTTGTGTAATATAAATATCAAGCAATGCCCGTCCTTCATGAAGATGGAGAGCAAGATCATCAAAAATGTGTTTGTACCACGTCATGTTTTCTTTCTTTCTACAGATCCAGATGATTCTGACGGTAGACAACGCTGGTCTGTGCAAATAATCTTGAGCCATATCCTTCTTTCTGAGTTCATTAAGCAAACTCAATGCAACTGGAAATGTGAAGGATGCACCAGAACCAGCACCAATAAAGAGACTTGTGTCGAAACTGAGGAGTGGTTGGTGCTTGGCTCCATATGGACCAGCATAAAGAACAGGAAGTTGAACAAAGTTGTTGGTGCAAACACTAAAATCGTCGGCTTCATCAGCTTCTTCTTCTTTCATCTTGACCAATCTCTTCATCAACCGCTTGGTGAATCCCTTTTTCTTTCTGATCACAAGCTTTAATTCTCCTGTTTCAGATATACTGGAAATAGTGAATGGATGGTATTGGAACTTTCTGATTCCACTGATGTTTAAAAAGACATGTTGGCCTGGTTGCCAGTTCTGGAACCGAGGCAATATTTGTCTGTACCAAGGAAGAGCAGGCGACAATCCCGAGCTATGAACAGGGATGGTCAACAAAATGGTTTCATCATCAAGGATTTCAAAGTCAGAAAGGTTTCTTGTTGGGGCCTTGTACTTGTGGACATACTGGTAAACTCTTGTTACGACACGATCAATAACAAGTCCATGAACCGAAATAAGAACCACAGCACGATTTGAGGAGTTGTGTAAGAAAGTAGTAAGTAACATAAAGAAACCAAGTCCCCGGTGCAGACCAAGGAAGATTTCGTATCCCAAGTTACGCAACCATTTGACGGAACCGATGGTCAAAAAGATCAAACAACCAAAAGCCATCATGCCAAAGATCTGAGGTGGAATAACCACCATAATTGGGTTCCCGTTTTGGATCCAGTACAGGGTAGTCAAACCGGTGTGGATTGTGATCATGCCCAACATCCAGCGACCAAGCCATTTATGAATGAAGACGAGTCTATCGTGCTGGAGCCCTGTGATTGCCGTGAGCAAATCGTTTTTGGCGAGAACGAAAAGAAGTAATGGTAAGCTTCCAATGGTCACTTTCAGCATCCGCTTGGCAATGATGTAGACTTGGGGTTGGTAGGTTAAATCTGCGGTATGGACAAAGCAGAAGGCACAGTTGATACCCATGAAACAGACCAACAAGAGAAACAAACTCGGTTGCAAATAAAACGGGTCGCGTTTGAAGGGAATGGGGATTCCCACGCAGCGGGTCCAAATCTCCCATTTTTTTACAAACAAGAAGTACCGTTTATGTGTGAGGGTGTTGATATCTCTGTTATTTCTTAAGTAACTAGGGATCCAGTGAAACAAGACCCCATGGGCAATCAAAATGATACAACTTAAGCAAAACACGAGCCATTCGTACTCATTATTCCTGTCTCTTTCGACATAATATTGTTCTCTATATGGAATTTTAGGCATGGTGTACTGGCTCAATATTTCAGAGACCCCAGGCTGGGATGCAATGGTGGGAGGTATATCTCCAAGTCCGTTTGTCGACATAATTTGGTGTATGAAGAAAATTTGAATATATGAAAATTTCCGGATTAATAAATTAAATCTATATACTGATTGATCAGATAAAAAAGATTTTGACAATCCACACACCAAGAAAATAGTTCCGAGGAATGCCCATTGGATATATTGGTGCCCAGACGCAAGGAAAAAGGAGATATCGGGTGATTTCAGGTTCTGGGGTTGGCACATGCGCTTTTCGGAAACGGTTATAAGTGGCTACAACAATAAAGTAAAAATTTCCAAAAAAAAAATAAAATACGACAACATGCCAGTGCTGCTTGGCTTGGCTGAATGCCGAATTGAGGTGGTGAGACTCCAGGGCAAGAGGTCCCAGGGTTCTAGGTATATGAAGGCGGTCAGACGCCTGTGGTTAGAGGATATATTAGATGGCATATCTACGAAAGGCAAGTGTCTTGCTAAAGAAGATTTTTAGAATGCATAAATACAAAGTAGAGAAAGAATTGTAGTTGGCACCGGTATGTCCGATAGACTATTCCCAAAGTTCTTTAGGTTCGTACTTTAGAGACAGTAATTTTTTATTTCGGAATAAAAGCCGAAGTCGCATTGTTGAAGTTTCAAGCAACAACAAGAAAAAAAAAATAAGTTATCAGCGAAGGTTTCTTTTACTAGTATACAAACGGTCAACCGTACGTTGACTGAGGATCCAAAAAGTATCACCATTACTTTCTTCAGTACTTAAAGAGATGATGGTGGAAAAAGGAAAATAAAAACTTTTATGCCAAGACTGAAGTGGCCCTATTTTTTAGTTTTGATATAAAGGTCAGAGTTCCATTTGCGGCATTAACTATGAAAAAAAGAACAAAAAAACAATTTTTATCTAAACCATCAGTTGCGGCAGTCCGCCCAGAATACCTACAATAATTAACGAAAACAAGAGCGCTCGTAACATGGATGCAATGCAATTGTCGGAATTATCGCTGAATCAAACCCAGATTACCCGTTTTGGCTACGATATTTCCAATTGCCGTTCGGCAACACTTTAAGGACCAGATGGCGTGTGTCTCCTAAATGCCTAACGGAGAATATTTTTTATGCATGAAAATTTTATCATTTCCATCTATACGCCGAATGGACAAGAGTGTCTCCCAGCATGGAGCCAATTACAGGCGCCCCTGAGCCGAATGCTCCATTCGTTCCGAGGAGAAAACAGTCCATACTGTAAACAGTCGATAATGCAGACATAAATACCGTCGTAGGTCCAGGTATTTTTTTTTTATTGTTCATCAATTAATCTTATCGTTCGTTATGAAGTCCACTCAAATCTTGACTGTTTCTGCTATTGCTGCCGTTGCCATGGCTGCCAACAACCCATGGGCCACCTATCCATCTGTGCCTAAGACTGCTTCCATCAATGGTTTTGCTGACAGAATATACGCTGGTGTTGCTCCTTGTGCTCAAAAGTGTCTTGATGACAATAAGAGTACTGGAAACACTCCATGTCCATACTGGGACACTGGATGTTTGTGTGTCATGCCACAGTGGGGTTCTGGTGTTGCTGAGTGTATTGCTGATGCCTGTAAGGGAGACGAAGTTGTTGTTTTCACCTCAGCTGCTGTTTCTCTCTGTTCTTCTGCCGGTGTCTACACTCCATACTGGAACATTCCTTCTGCCGACTCGGCTTTGTTGGTTAACGCTGCTGCCGCTGCTGCCACTGCCCAGGCTTCTTCCGAAGCTTCTTCTGAAGCTTCTTCTGAAGCTCCATCGACTACCCAAGCTCCATCTTCTGAAGCTGCTGCTACTTCTGAAGCTGCTTCTACTCAAGCTGCTTCTTCTGAAGCTAGATCTTCTTCTGAAGCTAGAACTACTCAAGCTGCTTCTTCGTCGTCAAGCAGAATTTCTTCTGTTCAATCTGCTTCCACTGGTGCTGCTGCCAACATCAACGGTTTGGCTGCTTCTTTCGGTGGTGTTGCCGTTGTTGCCGTTGCCATGTTCATCTAGATGTATAATGTTGACCAAAAATGTTTAATTGTTTGAAAAATAAAAAATGAAAATTGTAAAATCAGAAAAGCCTACAAATATCATTGGAATATCATTGATGGAATACTCATGGTAAGTCGAATAATGGTGATGTTCTAGTGATGGTTCTTATCGTTGATAATAGTGCGAATAATCGAACCATGAACAAAAAGAATTAATTAAATCATCACCAACAACATCATAAAATCATCAACATCTTCTTTCTCTTCTCTTCTTCTTTCTCTTCTCTTCTTCTTTCTCTTCTTTCTCTTCTCTTCTCTTCTCTTCTTCTCTTCTCTTCTCTTCTTTAATAATAGTATTTTCCCCCACACGACCATTTATTTACCGAAAAAAGGAGCCGCCGGAACAATACCCACCAATGGCAACCGATTCTTCTTCAGGCCCGGCCAATTCAGGCCCGTACAACTTTCCCACCGCAATATTAACAGGAAAGAGTCCACAACAAGCAGCACTTATCATTCCCAACTCATTGAATGTGACCACGAAACTCGAGTCACAACTTTCGGCATGGTTCTCGCAGTACCACGCGGCAATTGTTCAACACAACGCGACGTTGACTCGTCTTTTGAACGAAGGTAAGCATCTTTTCAGCAACGAACAAAGCCATGGCGCCCACGGAAACTTTCTACGGACTTGGAATTGCTTGTTAACCTCATTGGAGATTGAAAACAAAGGATACGCGACTCTTCACCGCAACATCCACCAAGAAATCTTGGAACCGTTAAGTGACGTGGTCAATAAAGATGTGCGTGTTTCAGAACTCTTGATCAATGCTCAGGAACTCGAAGAAATATCGCTGGATCTCAAGAAACATCGCTCGAATGCTGAAATGCAATGGAACTATAAAGCTCCCGACATCTTTCAAAACTTTGAAAACTACAAAACAGCAGAAACAACATTGTTGTTGGACGTGATTCTCAACTTCTTCCAGTTCCACAACACGAAATGGTCAAAGGATTTGGAAAATAACGAAAACGCTACCAATTATTTACTCAGCAACTTCAAATTGGACCTGGAAATGAACAGTTACTTGGACTACGTGCTCCGCACCGAGTTCCTGCCGGTCAGCGAAGGCTTCTACAAGGCCCAGCAACGTCAGCAGGAAAAAATCCAGAACCATACCATGAAACACCATCACCACAACAACAACAAGGATAACCATTCGGTTTTCTCGGGAGTTTCTGCTTCTTCCGATAATAAAAAAAAGACTTCAAAGTTGAAATCACGCGTGGGATCTATCTTTGGCCGTAAGAAGAAACACGCACCGGTCTCGTCGCCCTTGAGCGATACGATTCCAGAAACAGAATCGGTCATCACCTCAACTTCGTTTGGCGCCACCAGAACAGCTCTGGTTGCTCTGAGAGGCAACTCAAGACGTTCAAGCACGTTGTACGGCACGAAAACCGGTCCTCCATCTGTTCCAGTCAAGGATACAGCAGCCATTGCTCCCGAACCAGTCCTGAAAGATGTTTCGAAACCAATTTCACCCCTGGTACCTAGTTTCTACACCAATCCACTTACGCCCCAGCAACAGAAACCGTCTGTTCCTGCTACAGTTGCACCAGTAACCGCTCCAGCTGTTGGTGCTGCCGAATCACCCAACGTGGTCAAGTATCGTGACTCCGATATGTCACTGGAAGACGGCAGTCCTAAAGGAGCCAATGGCAGAAGATTATCGATGCTTCAGAGACACGATTTGGGTGAAACGTCGCAGCGTACGTTAGAACCAGTGAATGCTCCTGTTCAGCCGCCTCATGTACTTAATGAGCAGCGTTTGAGACAAAGCAGCGGTGGAAAGTACAGTTTCGAGGCCGGAGACGAAAGCAAGCCGATCCAGGCATCTCCTCGTGGTAACACGAACAGCAATCTGCACTTGTTTGATGATCCTGTTGATTTACCAGAACCCACGATTGGTGAGTCGCCATTCAAGGTAACGACTGCAGCACCAACACCACCGCCATCAAGAAAAGTGATCCATCACGAGCAGCAGGCAGTATCATCAGGAGCCACCACCACCCCTACGGTTCCTAAGAGCAGAAGAGATATTCATTCACAGATGTTCCACAACTTACCTGCTGCACGCGAATCGTTTATTCAGCCTGCTGTCCCCTCGCTTGTGGCTCAAGATACCGGCAACTCGTTGTTGAAGCAGCACGAGCACTTCAAGCACTTTGAGCATGCACAGGAAGTGCAAGGCTTGAATGCGTCGATTGCTGAGGTGATAAATGCCAATTTCAAGGACGGCCGTGTGGTGAAGTCACAGGTGATTGGTGAGATTGCGTTCAATTACGTGGCCGACACCAACATTCCACAAGAGTTGGTGGTGCTGATCCCCCATGAGTTTGACCGGGTGATTTTGAACAACGGGTTTATGCACCAAGTTGGAGACAATGAGTACAAGTTGGTGCCGGCGCAGATCTTGAGCAAGACGCTTGGAGCGATGAAGTACTTGAACAAGTTGAACGAGGCGCAAGTTCCCGTGGTGATCCAGCAGGTGTGGCGGTTTGAGGAGCACCAGTCGAGTTTGATGATCAGTTTACGTGCGAATCCGGCAATGGAACAACTTGTGCTTAACCAGTTGGTGATTTCTGTTGCTTTAAACACCGATATCGAGCTGACATCGGCGCTGCTGAAACCACAAGGTTCGTTCAACAAGGACAAGAACAGAATTACGTGGAGATACACCAAACCGGTGATTTTGGGCCGTGGAGGTGAAGAAAAGGTGATTGCGCGGTTCCTTACCAATGGCCGTGGCTCGGAGCACGAAAGCGGTGTCCAACTCAAGTTTGTCTTGGAACCCACGACAAAGACGATGATTTATGAGAGCGGCCATCAAGTGCCTGTTTCTCGCAGTTTAATCAGTGGTATCTACAGTGGCCACAGTACATAAATGTTTTCTTATTGTTGTTGATTTTTATTCTCTTAATTTGTTAATCATCTTTGGTTCTTGTTTCATCTTTAGTCAAACTATCGTAGCTTCTCTGTAACCCATCGATCTGTTTCTTGAGCGTGGAGATATCGTTATCTTTCAGCTGAAGAGCATCCTTTAACTCAGTCACCTTCTCGTTATCGTCATCATTGGCCCGTTCAGCCACCAACGCACGATACGCAGTTTCTTTCACGACAAGTTTCCGTACAATCGTCGTCACCGTAAAGATCGCCATCACCAAGTACAACACAAACCCCGTCAAGTACAAGTTACGTTGCGAATAAAACTTCGTGGCCATCTGTTCATAGCTCAAGCCCGAACCTCCATCAAAATACGTTCCTGTCTGGTCATGGATCCGCTGCAACCGATTCAAACAGTCCATCATCTGAAGCACAAGCAACACCACCAGGAAAATCACTCCCACCTTCACGTTCTGCAGTTGCTGGAGCGTGTTCGCCGCACGCACAACGCTGTTTCTCACAACAAACGGAAGCGGAAGCACAAGCACCGCAAGAACAACCATCTCAACCACCAAAACCCCAAAGATTATTGTCATTTGAATACTCATGTTGAAGTTTAATGTTTTTTAATCGTGTAATTGAAAAACCCTTATATACATTGCTTATGTAAGGCATCTTCTTTGCATGAAGAAATAAACACTTCTTTTTCAAGATCAGCGCAAATGGTTTAGTGGTAAAATCCAACGTTGCCATCGTTGGGCCCCCGGTTCGATTCCGGGTTTGCGCAAATCTTCCAAAAGAATTACAGGTTATCCTGCATATTCTTTTTACATTTGCATGTTACCAAACTACCGTTTAAGCAATTTACAGGTTTTTATATGTTTATGTTTTGCAGGTTACATCGACTATAGACCCGTTACTCTTCTAGCATAATTATAAGCCACGGCACTAAAACAGAGCATAAAGCAGATAATTCCCCAGAACCACGCTAGACCGTCGTATGCCTGACCCGGGACCATGCAGTTCATGCCCCATAAACCCGTGACGACATTTATCGGCAAAACGACTGTTCCCAAAATGGTAATTTTACCCAAAACGTCGTTGGTATCGTTATTTACCTTGGTCATATCGATGTTGATCTGGGCCAAGTAGTTGGAATGGAACCGCGCGATCAATTTTTCGTAGTGGTTGAGCGATTGGACCATGGTGACGATATGGTCCTGGATATCGCCGAGATACATGCCGATTTCCAGCTGTTTCTGGGTCTGCGGTTGCTCTGAGTACCGTTTGGCAAAGCCACGCACCACGTCGGCCTTCAGGCCAAGCAATCGGAGCACCGACATCACGCGTTTTCTACACTCGCCGATTCTCCGCAACATATCACCTTTGCGCTTCCACGAGATAATACCCGTAGACTTCGACAGCAGCCGCGAGCTTGAACGTACCAGTCCACTGCCTCGCCGCATGCGTGGCGAGATCGCTTCGACCGTCAGTTTCGACCGTGGACGCCGGAAAAAGACCTGATGTTTCTGCAGCGCATTCTGCTCGTCGTCGTCGTCGTTTTCGTCGTCGCTGTCGGAATCTTCGCCCGCGTGCATCCGCAAGATTGAATCTTCAATCAGATTGACCTCTTCCTCGATCAGATCGATCATGGGAGCAAACGTATCGGTGATATCGTCGATTAAAGCGTAGCAGATCCAATCCGACAGAACCGTCAAGTAATCGCTGAGCAAACGCGCCCGACGACGCACATTGATAGGATGCGGTGTCGCCAGGAAATGGAACGTGATCACCGCATCCTTGAACACGATAATGTACATGTTAAGCGGCAGCAACTCGCCTTCTCTGATCTTCTTGCCTTGCAGCTGCATGGAAACCAGGTGCAGGTGTACCTGCAGGTACTGCTGCAGGTACAGTCCCGATTTCCGCAGGTGGCTGTTGCCACCCCTCTGAACCAAACTCCGGAACCTCCGCCAGATTCCACCTCTATTATCGCCAAAATCAGTAAGCTCATACCCAGACATATTCTCCAACTCATCAATCTTGTTCATCTTCTTCTCGTGCTCCTTGGCCCGCTGCTTTCGCCGCTCATACACAATATCAAACGACGTGAAACACACAAAGTAATACGTCTTGAAAAGCTCGACTTTTTCCCGTGCCTCGCCAAGAAAGATATCTTCGGTAGTCAACGGATGGATCCCAAACGTCTTGGAAAGAACCTTCATCTCCTCTTCGGTGGGATCAAGCACATCAAGCCAAAATGGAGTAACTGATGGTCGGAAATCGCCCAGTTCCGAGGGTGAAACCGAGGGTAAAACCGAGCTTGAGTTGACCGGAACTCCCAAGGAAGGCGTTGCAAGTTGCGGAACCGACGCTGCCGTCGCAGTGGCTGCTGTCGCAGTGACAGTGGCCGAGGCCGCAGGAATGGTTGAGGGTGTGGGGGCTGCTACAGAATTCAAGTCAGGAGTCGGAGACTGTTCTTCTTCGCCGTAATGTTTTGGCAGAAACAATTTCAAGAGATTCTGGCCCACGGTTTTGTCTGAATCGTCGCTCTCGGCCGCAACCAAGCCACTGATTGTGGGAGAATGGATCGTGGTGTCGAGATCTTCCCGGAAATAAGTAAATCTGCACGTTGTTGCGTCTTTCTGTTGTTTGTTTTTGCGGTTCAAAATCGTGGGAATCTCTTCCTTGGACTTTTCCCATGGCTGGATAGGCGTGGGTCTTATTTTGAGTGCTTCCAGCTCAAGCGACTCGACCTCGTTGACGTGATGGCTGAGAAGCGGCGCCTCTTCTTCCAGGATTAATGTCTGATGCATTTTTTTACTTGACGATCCGGATAAGGGAGGTGACTGTGAAACAACCGGACGACGTTGACTTGTTCCTGGCGAGATGCTTTCATCGCCAGGCGCTGCGCGAGCTACCGGATACTCGAAGTTGACGGCATGTATCTCATTCTGGTGCAAGTCTTCCAACTCCTCACGAATAAACTCTTCCAAAACGGTGATGTCGGGCCATGCAACTTGCTGAGATTGGCGTCCCTGGTCGTAGTAGTCGGGAAAACAGACATCGTCCAACGAGGTCAGGTCGCCCAGGTGTTCCAGCAGCGGATTGGACCCGCCAAACTCCATCGAATAGCGTTCGTCGGTGTCGGAATCCGCGTCTGCGCCCGGTACCTGCGTCTGTGCCTGTGCCTGCGCCCACAAACGCTGTTCCTGCGCAAACTGGTCCATGTCCAAGGCCACAGCTCCGGAAACGGGCGTCAGACCAAGCAAGTTCTGGAGATTGCGGTTCGTGAGTGGAAATTGGGAACCGTGCCGCATGTCCACGTTCTGTTCCTGGTCCCGATGGTCGACATACGCACCAGAATCAATAAATGCGTCGTGTGAGCTGCGACTACTATTGGTGTTCTGATGCTGACGCTTCGATGTATCATCAAACGTCTTTCTCTTGCTTTTCTTCGTCATGTTGGATCATAAAGCCGTCTACTCGGGATATCCTTTTAATAAAAAAATATATATATGCAGACATTTTTTTGCCTCGCGACATTTCAGACATTCTCCTTCTTGACACTGGTCTGGGGTTTTGTCACTTTAGGCTCAATCTTCCGTCTTTTACCGCTAACGAGATCAAGCGCAGCCTCAATCTCGTCACGGTGCTCCATTAACTTGTTCCATACCTCTTGTGTAAGTGCAATTCCTTTTTTGCCGGGTTTCTTCTCTTTGGTGGTCTTGTCGATGTAGAATTCACGGATATCGACGAGGGGAATGTTGTTGAACTTGCGGACAGTTACTTGTTTCTTGCTATCGAGCTCAAATACTGGCTCGGTGTCTGTTTCGGCGTCGGCGTCGTCCTTGGTCCGCTTCATGTGCGCGATTTAGATAACTTTTTCAGACAATTATTCAGACATTATTTATATTAACACAGACAATAATATTCAGACATTAATATTTAGATATTTGAAACACTTTTCAGACAATTTGTCTGATGTACTTTCTACCTATCAATACCACTAGGCCACGTCTCGTTGTAGTGTTCTCCTAATAACTCACGTACCTTTTCAAACCATTTCTCGTCTTCGTCACCGTCTTCTTCCTGAACACGCCAGTAATTATCAATCGCCAGCTTCAATTCCTCGACGGTCGAAACTCCCAAAACAACCGACGTATTTGTAGTTCTTTGCTTCAACCACCGTTTAAAGGCGAACCGCGTAGCCAAATCGGCCAATTCGATGTTGTGGCGCAAGAGTTCCTGTGCCACAACATCAACGCGGTCCTTCAATGCCTGCAGCGCCGGATGAAACGCGTGGGTGACGTCGCTGCGCAAGAGCGACATACTTAAAATTGAGCCATTGATCACTTGTTTTACGCCTGCGGTCCTGAAGTCGCTAAAATGGTCGAAAAGAAGCGTGTTCTGGATACATCCGTTCGAGTACGACAACACGGCATCCAACGGACCAATCGCAGCCGTTTTCTGACACTCCTGGGCGACATGGAGCAACAAGTCAACGGGGTATCCTGAAATCCCGATATTGCGCACCAAACCTTCCTGTTTCAAGAGGGCCAACTCGGCCAATGCAGACAAAATGTCGGATTCAGACACAAACTCAATATCGTGCATATACACCAAATCCAAGTAACCAGCATCCAACCGGTCAATGGACCGTTTGACCAGCTGCCGCACGGCACTGCGCGAGTAATCAAACTCATCAAGCCCAATCCGGCCAGCTTTCGTACACAAATAGTACTGCTCACGACTAAACGCAATTTTACGCAAATTCTGCCCCAAAATCACCTCCAGCGGACCGTAGTACGGCGACGTATCGATAGCATTGAGTCCATGCTCAAACGCCACCGTTAAAATGTCGCTGACAGGCAAATTGTGCGGATTTTCCGAATATTGCGTGTTAAAAACAGCTCCCCCAATAATAAGACGCGGAAGGTTCGTGATTGAGTACGGCGTCGCCACCGTAGCAGACCCAAGCGACTTCATCAACGTGTTTATCAAATTCTAAAAGCTGATTTTCTTATAAAATACGATTTTCCTGCAGATAATTTTTTGTCTGAAAATAGCCGTTTCAAGTAATCAAGTACATCATTTTTCATTTACATAATTCATTAATAAATACATACATCAAGTTTCCATCAAGTAGTTCCCAGGCACAAGACCTACCTGGCCCGGCTCGCCGCTGTTGCGTCCCAATTCACAGAACCACCAGTTGTCCTCCTGCTTGTGTATAACGTACATCTCCCAGCCCTTGCGGAAGTACATTTCGCCGTGCTGCTGTGGACGGTACGTGTACCGTGCCGTAGCCACCAGCACGTACCGCCGGCGTGTCACCGGCGTGATCTGGTCCACTAAGGACGCGAGATCGGTGTACAGTTTCAGTGACAACGTCCGCTTCAGTTTCAGCTGTTTTACTGTCTGGAGCGAGTGTTCGGTGGTGGAATCGACCATCGACTTGGGTCTGGGACGTGGCGTGAGCTGGAACGAGTCGTAACGTGTAGCTACCTCGTTTCTGTCGTCGACCAAATCGGATGCTGCAAAGTGCTGCATGTCACGGACTTTAGGCATGGAATGTTCGGCTGCATTAGCAACAACTCCGATATTTTTTGGAGCTGGAGGTGGGTGCGCCGACTTGGCTGCCCGCACCGACCGACGATACTGCGTGATATCACCGTTACCCCCGGCATTGAGGTCCTCTAATGCTTTTGCAATGAAATCGATTGAGAAATCTTTCATAATCGGAACGGGCCGTGGCGGTTCCTGTGGCTTGAGGACCGGTAATTCCTTACTCTTTGAGTTGATTTCTTCTTGGAACTGACTCAATTGCTTTTCTGTACGTCTTGGCGACGCCCAGTGACGTCCTGATGAAGTGGAGCTGGGATCGGAGTAGTTAGATGAGCCGTTCAGACTGCTGAATTTCTTTGAGAAAACACTCTTGTTATCTTCAGGTGAGGAGGAGTATACCGAGTTTGTTTTTGGCTGGAGATTGGGCACGGTAGTAAGGTACGCCGTCATAGGTTTGGGTTTGAGAGTGGACGGTTCTGTGGTTATGAGCACCGGTTTTGTTATTTCTGCAGGAGAAGCATGCACGTTTGACGCATGCTGCAGGGGAACCGGCCGAATATGGTTTTTGTGCGGCGACGGGGTGCGAGGTTGAGAAGGTACCGATGGCACTGGTTTATCAGGGACACTAGGCCGTTTCATGGCTTCACTGGCAGCCGAGTATGTTGAGTATGAGCGTGAGAGGACCAGTGTATAGTTGGGGTTCTTGTACGACGCTATGGAATAGCCCAAATCCGTTTCGTCGTCGTACCCTGCCAAGAAGTCGATGAACGATGGTGGATTGTCAATGCGGTTTCCTGTGCCGTAGTTATCAGCAAAGTCCTGTAAATCGTTAGGAGGAGTGACCTGAGCAAACACCAGGCGTGAAGCGTCCGCAGAACCGTCGTGGTCGACGCAGAGCGTGGCGATATTGTTACAGAAATTGAAGCAGTTGACTTTACAGACCTGAATGCGTTCGATCTCCAACATGTAAAGGTCCAGGAGAGCGATGGCCCAATCACGGACGTAGATATCGTTGATTTCCGCAAGGTTGGCCACAGAAACCTGGTACTGTTTGCGAGACTGGGAAACCGAGGCGGAAATCTTGGCCAATTTCGATTCGTTACGTTCCAATTCCTTGCCGAGCGTGGTCTGGACAAGAAGCCGGAGCGATTTGAGCTGGTAACAGTCCTGTTGGTGTTTTTTCTTTGCGAGCAGATGGTGGTTGGCTGCGTCGGTTCTTTTCGCAGCAAGTTTCGTCATATGATGATCAATCCGGCCGGCTTTGGCACGGTACTCGTTATAGAACATCGCTACCTTATCGTAGTTGATCTGTTGCACCGACAGAATGAACTTTTCATTATAATGAACCATCCGCTCGTTTTCAGCCGCCATTTTGTCCAACAGTCGCTTCAATGTGCCTGTTTCGTGTGTCCCGAGCCGCACCTTGTGCCCAAGCCGCTCGAGCTTCTTGTTATACTCTTTTTCAATCGAAATCCGCTCGCTGTACATATCCATGAGCTCTTGGAGCGTGGAAAGCGAGTCTTTGATGCGGCTTTGGACGACCTGCAAGCCATTTTCCTGCGTGCCCCAGAACCGGTTCACAAACGCTTCGTTCTTGTTCCGTGTCTGTTCTGTCCTCATTGTCCAGGAAGAAGAAGTTGTTGTTGATGATCAAATGTTTCGTGGGATGTTGTGTATCTTTTGCCTATTTGGGAAAATGACGGGTACTGTACAATATGCAGACTTTTTTTTGAGAACATCTAACCTGTAAAACAATTCCTTTTTTTTTTTTTTGAAAGTTTGCGGTCCTGGTGTTTATTTGTGGCTCGTGATTCTCGGACCGAGATCAGAAACAATCGCACGTGACCGATCGATGAGGGATGATATAAAAGTAAGAATTTATTAACCAAGGTACCGGTCCGAGCTTGTGCAGCAAGATGCACGGCACCACCAGTATTTTAAGAGCATGACACAGCAGAAACAGACAAGTTTTGACGGGCCTTTTTAGGTGAAGATTCGGGGAAATGGAAGACTAATCTGGGATGCGTCTTGCCTGCAGGATCCCGATCGGTACCCGAGAAAAACCAAGAGTCTGTGCTGCGATAACGTATATAACGAGAGCAATCTGTCGGTGTTTTTTGGTAAGCGATGACTGTTAAAGAGACACACGAGCGGTGGAAGCAGAACAAAGCGTACCGTTATGTGTGTAAAGTTATCAATTTCCTTATAGCGCAGTGGTTCTTTTGTTTTTTGGGAGCCTTTGTTGCGATTGCCCATTCGTACCCCGAGTTTGCAAAGCAAGGAGGGACCATTAAGGCCCAGTACTCGATTGGATACGGAGCTGTTGCGGTGATTTTTCTTATCAGTGGCTTGTCGATGAGTACACGCGATTTGGTGCGGAATGTTGGGCATTGGCGGGCCCATTTCACGGTGCTTTCGCTTTCTTTTCTTATCACCAGTTCGATCATTTATGGCATTGTTCTGGGGATCCATGCGGCACACGATAAACAGATCGATGAATGGCTTCTTGTGGGGATGATTGTCACCCACGCATGTCCCACCACCGTTTCTTCCAACGTCGTGATGACCAAACAGGCCAAGGGCAATGATGTCTTGACTCTTTGTGAGGTGTTTATTGGAAACATCCTTGGTGCATTTATTACTCCGGCGTTGTTGCAGTTGTACTTGACTGGAGGCTGGGAGTTTGGTAACCCGAGCCACCAGGCCGTTCACCAGAGCATTGGTGACTTGTACCGTGAAACCATGAAACAGTTGGGCCTTTCGGTGTTTGTGCCGTTGTTTGTGGGTCAAGTGGTGCAGAATGTGTTTCCCAAACAGGTGAAATGGACATTGACCACGTTTCGCTTGAACAAGGTTGGTTCGTTCATGTTGCTCTTGATCATGTTCCAGTCGTTCTCCACGGCATTTGCTCAACATGCCTTCACTTCAGTCTCGCATGCCTCCATCATCTTTCTTGTCTTTTTTAACATCGGCATCTACTTGTTCTTCACGGTATTGAGCTACTGCTACGCTCGTCCGTACTGGTTGGTGTGTCTCTTTCCCACAGAACCCACCCTGGAAAGCTCCAGACTTTATACCTGGGGATACAAGTTCTTTCGTCCCTTTTATTACAACAGAAGAGACACGGTTGCCGTCATGTTGTGTGGACCCGCAAAGACCGCGGCGCTCGGAGTCTCGTTGATCAGTTCCCAGTACGGATCCACCAATCAGAACTTGGGCATTTTGCTCGTGCCGTTGGTCCTCTACCAAGCAGAACAAGTCATCACAGCACAAGTCCTTGTCAACTTTATGCGTCACTGGATCGAGCTGGAACACATAGAACCACAACCACAACCACAACCACAACCACAACACGATCTCGAGGCCCAGATCAACGATGATGAGAGGCCTCCGTCGGTCTCCGACACCACACTGTCACCAACAAAGTTATCCAACACTGAATCGAGGTAGTTTTTTTTATAGATGGGAATTTGAATAAACCGGGTTTAAAATGCATATTCGCCGAGTTTCTGTTCCAAGTCGGCGATTGTAGCACCCAATTCGGCCGCATTGGCATGGAGCGAGTCCAACTCGTCGAATTTCCGCAACTTCGTATAGTCACGGATCAAGTTTTCCACCAAAAACCGCTGTTCGTTCATCACCATAAGCTGTTCGCGCATTTCACGCACCTGTTTCTTGGAAAGCTGCGGTTCAGACGGCTCTATCGCGGCCACTTTGGCTGTCTCTCGATCCTGGTACACGCTGGTGATGTTCTTGTATGCCACAAGAGTTTCTTGAAGAAAAAGGACCGTGCTCTGACAAACATTGCCAATGATTCGGGTATGGATAGAATCTCCACTATACTGGTCCTTAAACTGCTTGGCTGTTGTTTCGTAATCTTTTAACAACTTCATGATCTTGTGTCGGAGCTTGGTCACAACTTCATGGTTATCTTCATCAATTGCCTGCTTGTACTTGGGCATTAGGGTCTGGAGATAGTTCTTGAGCACAAGAAGTGTGTCCAACACCGGCCAGAACGGTACCTGGTCGCCATTGGATGATTTCCACTCATGTAACAACTTGTTTTTGCAATTCACACAGCATCGAAACTGTAGCAGCTGCAGCAGCAGCTCTAAATGAAGCTGGGGTAACTTTTCAGCAAACTTCAGGACTGGAACCATGATGGAACATCCACGACGAGCAGCAGACGGGTCGTCACAGACCACCAGGCCACAGAGACGGCAGTGGTGTTTCCGTATAAACAACGAAAACGGTACAAAACACACAGAACAATGGTGGATCTGGGAATCGTCGTCCCAGAACTCTTGGGGTTGTGGAGTGAACCAGCGGCGCTGTTGGTGCTGGAGCTGCGGTACAAGACGCACAAGCCGGTTGATTGTCCTATCACGTTCAAGCAGCGCTGTTTCCGTATGTTTCTGGCGAAGGAGACGGAAACTGTTGGTTTTGTTCACCAATGTAGGAACCAGTTCCTGAGGTCTGGCGGCGTGGCAGGCGTCACAGGCGCGATTCCACGATGCCTGGCGAGAACAGTCATACACCACTTCGGTACCGCTGTTGCTGAGCTTGATCTGGTGGCGCGTGTGGGTGTTGCAAAAGAGACGGCCACATTTGCGGCAATTGACAATGCCGTTACGGACCGTAAGTGGCGTGGCACAGCCACTGTGGGAACAAACCGATGTTGATGATGGATGTTGCCAGTGGCTGCGTGTGAGTTTGGTGTTGGTGGAGTCCTGGGGGCTGAGGGAGAAGCCGTTGGTGTCGTGGAGGTCGATGGTTAGAAAAGAAGAAGTGGGTGATTTGGCGGGCGATTTGGAGGAAACAGGCGGCTTTTTATAGTTCTGGGGGTGTGGAGTCCGTTTGGGAGTAGGACTCTCTGCACCCCGTGGCGGCTTGATATAGTTTTCGGGCGATTTGAACGGGGAGCCCAACTCCATGATAAAGAGGTCAAATAGTAATAGAAATGAGAAGTGAGAATTAGTGAGAATTAGAGAAAAATAGCGAGAAGTAATGAGAAATAGTGAGAAAAAATGAAAAATAGCGAGAATTAACGAGAATTAGTGAGAATGAAATTAGGGGTCCTATTTACTTTACTTTGACCATCACTACCGTAATATCATCTTCCTTTCCTCCCAAATACTTTTGTCCAGTGAGTTTCAGTAATTCCTGAGCAAATGCCGATGGAAAATTGGCATCTTTCAGGACTTTGACGACTTCACTGACAAAAGTATGGGCAGTGTCGCCCCATTTCTTTCCCTGGTCATGCTGGTCCCGCAAGAAGTTCTCGATATCCTGCGCAATCACGTTATCGGTGACTCCATCGGTGGCAAACACGAGCACGTCATCGCGCTGGAGCTGCCACGTATATTCGTCTGCCTTTGCTGGCGAGTCGATGATGTAACGACGGCCCTCCAATTCGGCCTGGCGTAAGATCTGGGGCGGGATTTTTGCAAGCTGAAACGGCGTGTTGAAGTTATGCGTCTGGTACTTGGTCTGTTCCACCAATTTGAAGTCACGAAAGAGTCCTGCCCACGAATCGCCGAGATTGGCAATCTTGACGGTCTTTTCCGGCGAAAAGATCCCCAAACACGCAGTGGTGCCGCCGATCTCGACCTTGGGCAGCACCAACACATGTTCAAACGCTTGTGAAAGGAGTAGTTTTGGATCTTGTTGTTGCGAATCGGTTTCAAAAAGACGTTTCATCGTACTGCAAAGCTCGCGAGAAATCGCCGACGAATCGTAGCCTGCTTCCAGCCAGCCTCCCACACCATCTGCCACGCCCACAGCAACGTATCCTTCATGTTCTTGCGATACAAACAAGTTATCTTCGCCGGTAGGCAGCAAAAGTGCCGGGCTCGGAGAATTATTGTGTTTCTTCTTGAAAAGATTCAGTTCTTCGCGATCTTTTGGCTGATAAGCAACTGCAACGTCGTACTGTAAGTACAGAAGCACCAGACCAGAGCCAGACCCATCGAAATTGGCTGCTGAGGCCACAGCATCAAAGTTACTGTTGTCATTGTTCCATTTGCTCAGAAACGAAAACAGACGAAACGCACGTGTTTTCTGGTTCCAGCGTGGACTTGGCCCGACCATGGCCCGTGCCGCACGGCCGAGCGCTGCTCTTGCTACCAAAACTGCCATTGCAAGCACCAATACAAACCCAAGCCGCAAAACAACACGCATCAGCAACGGGAGGAAAATGTGCAGGGCCCGCGCACCCGTTGACACGGCCCCAACGGACCAATCACGTTGCGTAACTCGTGCGACCTCGCCAACCGAAAAAAAATCAACTTTTCATCTTCTTTCTTTCCTTAAACCATGTCTACATTCAACGTCTTGAGATACTCGTTATTGGGTGCTGGTGTCGTCTACGGCGCTGTGCACAGAATGTCGTTGGAATCTGCCAACAAAGAAATCCATGCCGCTCAACAATGGAAGGCCCAAGAAAAACTCATCAAACAAGCCAAGGCCGAGTACGCTAAGTTGAACCCTCCAAAACAAGCTCCTGTTTCTGCTGGTGCCATCAACTGGGAAGATCCAAACTTGGATATTGGTGCTGCGTTGGTCTCATTGGTCAACAAGTTGGATTAGCTGCATCGCTGCACTGCATCGCTGCGTCAGCAGTGATGCAGTGAAGCAGTGAACGTATGAGCAGTACAGCTGCATCGCTACGTCAGCAGTGATACAGTACGTCAGTGAACGTCGCAGTATAGTCATGGAGAACTGTGATACTCCTCAAGGTAAGTTATTTAATATACATCACGTGATTTTCACGGGAACATAAGTTAAAGTTATGTCACGTGAGAGGTAACGTGATATAAATTTTATATCAAAAAGAAGATCAATTTTGTAGCGATTCTTCCCCACACTTCAATCATCATGACTCGTCTTCCATTTGCCAATGCGGCGACAATCGGTAAGTTTCCAGTGATTTTAAACGTTCATTCTAACCACAGTACGTGCACATCAAAAAGATGAGTACTTTTTGAGCGAGTTTCGGCGCCAGGTACTGGAAGTGCTTCAGTTTATCAAAGGACAACGGTTTGTCAATAGTATGCCTGAAGAAATCACCGTATGGACAAAACTGGTATATCTTGCACTTACGGTGCTTCTTGGAGCACGGACGCTTGGAGAGGAGTATGTGGATTTGATCTACGTGACACGAACCGGCCGCAAACTTCCTCGGTTCAGTGCTCGGCTCGGGTTCATTGCATCGTACGCCGTGCTTCCATACTTGGTAGCGAAGACGATACGGCGATGGACCGCTTCTTTTGATGGAGATAAAGGCTCTGATAAAGGCTCTTGGCTTTGGTACTTGTCACAGTATCGCAATGTGTTGGATACGGCGATGAATGTACACATTGCGGTTTTTTACTTCCAAGGCGAGTTCTATTCGTTGGCCAGCCGGGTGTTTGGCATGAGGTACGCGTACGGGCACCACAAGGATCCCAAGAAAGCGCCTGGAGGCAATTATGGTGTGCTTGGAGCGATGATTTTGGCACAACTTGCAGTTAAAGCATTGATCAAGCTCAAGACTACAGACGAACCGGTAGTACAACGGCCATCGAGCAGTACGCTTACGTCGATCGATGAGCTACGGATC
Source organism: Teunomyces barrocoloradensis (assembly GCA_030568385.1). NCBI lineage: Eukaryota > Fungi > Ascomycota > Pichiomycetes > Serinales > Debaryomycetaceae > Teunomyces > Teunomyces barrocoloradensis. The sequence continues at coordinate 93,881 of JAJMFX010000030.1, read as the reverse complement.
GAACCACGACACGTTGATCTTGCAGATGTGTCTGCGTTGCCGTATTTGCCCGAACTGGCACGGACATGTATGTTGTGTCTTTCTCCGATGGTGGATCCTGCGGCGTCGGTGTGTGGCCATATGTTTTGCTGGGAATGTATTGTTGATTGGTTAAGAGAACATCCCGAATGTCCGTTGTGTCGCCAGGCATGTGTGGAGCAGAATCTACTACCATTAAAGTAAAGCGTAAAACAACGAGCGAAGCGAGTTGTTTTACGTGAATCAGAAAGAATCACCATAAGAGAAGAATATAACAGAAAGACTTTCAAGTAGCTAAGTAAGTAACACTAAATATACATAGATTTACAGTGAAAGATGAAACATTAAACAATACTGAAACAACGTGAATCAATGACCGTTGGATCTCGTTCTTTTGACCTTTTCTTGTTCGTTTCTTTTTTCTCGTTTTCTTCTTTTCTTCTTTTCTTCTCGTTTTCTCGTTTTCTCTTTTTCTTTTCGTTTCTTCTTCTCTCTTTTGATCTTTTTCTCTTCTTTTCTTTATCTTTTTTTTGTTGATTTTTTTGTTGATAAATCACCACATGTCACTTTCACTTCCGTATTCAAAGGGCGATGGCCCCGATGAATATTCCAAAACATTCAAACCAAACCGTAAATCGGCGTTCAAACGTGTTCAAGTATCAACAGTTGCTGCGTTGCATCGTGTTGCTGAGTTGTGTGCTGCCTACAAAAAGCTTCTGCTTGTGGTTGCGACGTTTATGTGTCTTTCGTTGCTTACTCTGACGCCGTTCGTGCCGCATTGGCGTGGTGCGCTGCCGAAAGTCGTGATCATCTTGGCAGCCAACGAAGGAGGCGGGGTGTTACGGTGGAAATCGCCCCAAGAATGGCTGGTGGAACGGTCGTCCATCGCCAACAAAAAGCTTTATGCAAAGACTCATGGTTATGGCTTGGCTATCAAAGATATGACCATCAAAAAACGGTATTCTCACGAATGGCGTGAACTGTGGGAAAAGGTTGATATCATGAAACAAACCATGAGACAATATCCCGATGCCGAGTGGTTCTGGTGGCTCGATCTCCATACGTATATCATGGAACCCCAAATCTCGTTGGAACAACACTTTTTGAACGACCTCAACAACGCCACTTACAGACTGTTGGAAACGTTCAATCCTCTCTACTTGCCGGTCTCCATTCCATACACAGACTACACCCAGCCCATCGACATGATCATCACCCAGGACTGTGGAGGGTTCAACTTGGGCTCGTTCTTGATGCGCAGATCCCTGTGGACAGAAATGCTCTTGGACGTCTGGTGGGACCCGGCATTATATGAACAGATGCACATGCAGTGGGAACACAAGGAACAAGACGCGTTGGAAACATTATACTCAACCCAGGCCTGGATCAGAGAACGGATCGGCTTTCTCCCTCTCCGCAAAATCAATGCGTTTCCTCCCGGTGCCTGCTCCGATAAAGCAGACGATCCGCAGTATTTCTTTAAGGACCACGACTTCGTCATCAATATGGCGGGCTGTGAATGGGGAAGAGACTGCTGGAGCGAAATGGAACACTACAAGGCTCTCAGCAAGAAACTACACAAGAAATGGTGGCACTTGTGGTGATATACAAGAAGTAGTTGGTCGTGTGTGTACCGATACCAAACCCTCAATAAAAATTTAAATATAAAAAAAATTGAATATAAAACTAACAATATCATCAATAATACCGTCATTAAAATGGGCGATAACTTCTGGTTCAATGAGAATGCGTTTCTGAACACACCTGCAAAGTCTCAGGAATCAACAGACGATTTTCTTACGATGTTTGAAGCTTCACCGGTGTTAAACAACGCGGTTCAAGAACCAGTGCCTCCCCAGAACAACCAGCGGTACGGTGGACCTCCTAATCCCCAAAACCTCAATCCACAGACATTCATGCGTCAATTCCCTCAACAACAGCAACAGCAACAGCAACAGCAACAACAACAGCAACAACAACAGCAACAGCAACAACAACAACAACAACAACAACAACAACAATTTCTTCAGAATCAACCGTTAAACAATACCAAAAAAGAACAGCTTCTCAAAATGCGTCAACAGATCATGCAACAACAGATGCTTCAGAGACAAAACCAACAGAGTGCCCCCAGTGTCAACTCAAATATGAACATGAACATGCAATCGCAAGTCAACCAGAACCTCGCAATGTCTCCGCCCCAGAACGACGGTACGCCCCAACCAGTGGAGTTCCACAACACTCCCTCGTTCTCCGACAGTCCAGCAGTCATGTCTCCACAAATTCAGTTCAACCAGCCACAACCTCCACCACCACAGCCACCATTACAACAACAACCTCCACAACAACAACCTCCACAACAGTTCAATAAACCAAATCCTGCTCAATTGACTCAGCTCCAAATTGAGCTTTTTTTAACTACTTTGTATGATTTTATGACCCGTCGGGGAACTCCAGTCTCCCAACCACCAGTCATCAACAATAAGCGTGTCAACTTGTTCTTTTTCCATATTCTTACCCAGAAACTCGGAAACCCACAACAATTGATCCGCTTGGCCCAGCAGCCTCCACAACAAGGACAGAGCCCATGGTTTCTTATTGGTCAAAAGTTGAACTTGCTCGATGGCGTGGATTCCCAGAATACTCCTCTCAGAGAACAAATAGAGCGTGAAATCGGCTCTTGCTACGCCAACTACTTGTTTCCTTATGAACAATACCTCAGCACCCCCGAGGGAAACAAAGATATACAGCAGAGAAGAATGCAGTTCCAGAAACAGTTGCGTCTCAGATTTCAGCAGCAACAACAGCAGCAACAACCCCAACAAGTTCCTCCTACACAACAACCCCAGCAAGCACCACCCCCACAACAACAACAGCAGCCATTTCAACTCATGGGAACACCGCAGGTCCAGAACATGTCGCCGCCTCAAGGACAGTCGCCTGCAATCACCAGCATCAACACACCTGGCCTTCAACAAAGTCCACTGATGAGTCAGGCACCTACACCTCAACAACGGAAGCTTTCTCGAGTCAGTAATCCGTCGAACCACAACTCACCTGCAAACCTCCAATCTCCATTCATACAGAACCAGCAGCCGGTCCGGAGTGGAAGTATACAGCAGCAACAGCAACAACAGCAACAGCAGCAGCAACAACAACAACAGCAGTACTTGCAAAGACAAGTACAGTTCCAACAACAGTTTGTACCACCAGAACAAGACAAGAAAGAACAAAGACCAAACGGAACTCCACAACAAGAAATCAAAGCAACTCCAATGGCCGAAGAAGAACCTCTCGGCGAGCCCAATGTCATCAGAAAATACGTTCCTTTCAGTAGAGTTATTGATACCCACGGAGGCTACGCCTTGAAGGAGATTAGTCAGGTGGCCAGCGACATTGAGATCACCAAGCCAGCATATCTTTTTGCTCCAGAATTGGGGGCCATTAACTTGCAAGCCTTGATAATGTCTCTTAAGAGTTATGTTGGTCCTGACAGCGGAGAGGTGTTCAATGCTTTGAATACTTTGTTGGTGACAACGTCCGATGCCAACTATTCGTTTCCGATCGATGATTGTGTTGAATTGTTGGATTCATTGTCGCGTTTGGGGTTGAAGATATTGAAGAATATCGTTTATGATGATCGTGAGGAACCGTTTGTCAACTCTGAAGTGACAAAGTTGTCCAACTGCAGCAACATCGACAATATCTTTGCCAAGTACGTGAAACCCAACGAATTGGGAGAAGATGTCAACATTGTGGTGAACTCGCTTACAGGAGAAGTGGTTGAAGACGAGGATTCGGATGTAGACTTTGATGATTTGTTTGAGCCAGAAGAAGTACAATCATCTACTGGAAGCACGCCCAGCCCCGAGCCCCGGGTGATCACATTCAATATTCCCGATTATTTGAGCACGTTGCAGCATTTCAAGGAAGAAAATAAGCACTTTTTCAGCAAGATTCAGACCAAGAGTGCTGTTGATGACCGTGTGATGATGGTGGATCAATTGGTGACAGTGACAATGGTTTTACGGAACATTTCATTTGCAGAGAACAATAAGTTGTCCATGGGCACCAATCCATTGTTCAAAGACTTGATCTTTGCGATCGTGAAGGAGATTGGATTGAACGGGGACAAGTTTGGGTTCTACAGAAAGAGATTGTGTTTGCTTAAGGACTGTTTGTTTATGCTTAACAACATTTCGTTCTACGTGGAGTTGCGGAGCTTGGAAGAAGCGTTTTTGGTGCTTGCGTTGGTGAATTCGTTTGGGCCCAAGTTTGACCAGGACAACTACAAGATTCCCCAGGCTTCTTTGGAGATGTATCCATGTTTATCGTTTGCTATTGATGCGTTGACCAAGATTATTGTGCGTGAACCACCAAACAGAACGTTGATGCAGGCTGTGATGAGTGGTACGCTCAGTGTGCTGTCGTCGAGCTATTCGAACTCGGTAGCCGTCACACACGAAGATCAGGAATGTACCCGTCAGTTGGCGATTTCATACTTGGACGGTGACGAGGGTGGATTCAAGGCGGGGAAGTTATTGAGTCGGGCGTTCCAGCTCTGTATGAGTATTCTTCCGTTTGAGGCCAACAGCTACGAGTTTTCCAAGTTTATCTTTACTCGAGCACCCACGATGTCGCAGGCGTTGTTTGGTGCCAAGATCCTTATTGATATGGTTCCTACCGAAGAGTTCAGTTTACCGTTGAGCAGGCTTAGTATCTATTGGTTATTAGATAACAGCGAGCTAATTCTTAATAACTTATCGCGGGTTACAATTGCCTTGGTTTCCGAAACCGGAAAATTAGCCCGACAATCGAACGAGTTTCGGTTGTTGACGTTAGTGTTGGTGAAATCGATGATTGTTGTCAACTCGCTCACGGCCAACGTTGTTATTGGCAAGCAGTTGTTGACACAAGAAGACGACAGTTTCTTGTTGAACCAGATTGGTGATTTGGGCAAAATGGCCCGGATTCTTCCTGAAGCCAAGTTGGCATTGGAAATGTACTTGGCTCCAACCGATGCCAGTTTGGGTAAAGAAGTGGTGAGACTCTTTGAGTTATTGAACGAATTGTGTGCCCAGTAGGAGCATCCCATTCCCCAAAACAGTATTGTTTGGCACAAAAGGTTGATTTTGGGGTAAAAGAACAAAGGGGCGCATATGTCCCAAATAGGCAATGCGACCCTTCAAGTACCGATAAGAAATTAATGATATTTTGAATTGCCGCAAAATTTATATAAAACGAACCAATCACCGAATAAAAATTACACATCGGCCTTAAAAAGTACAGGTAACACTTTTCAAAGAAAATGGCTACAGCTACAATTCAGCCCAGTGCTCCGCCTCCAGACACAGACGACTCCAAGATGTTGGTGGGAGAACATACGCTTCCTGCGAGTTGGTGGACATCGGAAAAGATCTTTGAGTTGGAAACAAGAGCTGTGTTCTATAAATCATGGCTTTATTGTATCCATGCTTCCAGATTCACTAAGCCTGGTGATTATTATGCGTTTACGGTTGCTGGAATCAACTTTTTCCTTATCAAGCTGAAAACCGACGGCGAGATCAAAGCGTTCCATAACGTGTGTCGTCACCGGGCGTATCCGATTGTTAGAAAGGACCAGGGTTCTTCAACAGTGCTAGGATGCAAGTATCATGGCTGGAGTTATAATTCAGATGGAAAATTGAACAAAGCTCCTCATTTCGATAACGTTGAAGGATTCGAGAAGGAAGAAAACTCATTGTTTCCCATCAAGACCCATGTCACTCGCCAGGGCCTTATATTCATTAACTTCAATAACGATACCAGTAGCAATTTTATTCCGTTTGACGAATGGTTTTCGGGCTTAAACACCGAATTGGACGAGTTCGACTTTGGTGACTACGAATATCACATGAGCTACGAATTAGATGGCCAGTTCAACTGGAAAACATTGATGGATGGATACCAGGAATGCTACCACTGTCCCACAGCCCATCCTGGTTTATCAACAGCATTCAAGATGGAAACATACAAAGTTGTACCCAAAAACAGATACTGTCGTCACTACGCAACACTAACGAGACCCGAAGAAGAGCCTGTGGTAGAAGATGAAGAATCATCGTGGTTTGGATTCAAGAAAAAGGCAGAACCAAAGGAAACCACCACCAAGAAACCAAAGAAATCTAACCCTGGAGGCGAATTCGATGGTCTTTGGGTATACTTGTATCCCAGCAACGGCATCAACTGCTACTCTCCAGCATGGTATTCGATCCGGGTATTGCCCATCTCTGCCTCGCATACAATCTTACAGTACGATATCTATACGAAAAAGGGTTTGGATGAAGGTGCCAAGAAGGAGTTTGTTGACTTTTTGCAGCTTGTTGAATTGGAAGACTTTAACTTGTGTCAGTTGACACAAAAGAACTTGAATCAAGGGGTTTATTCCTCGGGATACTTGCATCCTCAGAAAGAGCGTGGGGTGTTGTTTTACCAGGGAATAGTTCGTGATATGGTGAAGCTGCATTTTGAAGCAGAACAAGCAGCAGGAACCAAGATCAATCCTGCCTTTGTAGGCCATGCTCCTAAGAACGATGGAATCAAGGAGTTGGAAATGATTTGTGCTTCGGTTGAGTGTGGCAGCACGAGTTCCACTGGATTGGAATGGTAGTTAGTTTATGTTTTTCTTTTTAGTATAAATTTTGATTTAAGAACCTATGTAAGTCCCAACTTATCCATTCTTACCTGGACAGCGTTTCTGTGTGCTTCCAACCCTTCCACAGCAGCCAATGTCATCACTGCTTTTCCAATACTCTTCAACCCTTGTTCAGTGACGTTCTGCGACGTGATAAACTTCTGGAAAGTAGCGGTATTGACACCGGAGTACTGGCGAGCATATCCGTATGTTGGCAAGGTGTGGTTGGTACCAGACGAATAGTCACCACAAGATTCAGGCGATAATGCGCCAACAAACACCGAGCCAGCATTTTCAATGTGAGATGGAACGTATTGATCTGCATTGTCGATCTGGAGGATCAAATGTTCAGGAGCATATTGGTTCGATAACTCAAACGCTTCTTCGTAAGTATCTACCAAGAGAGTGAACGAATGTTCGAGACATTTGGCCACGATTTCTTTTCTGGGTAAAACCAGAGCTTGTCTCCGTACAGCCTCATCAAACGAGGCCAACTTTTCATCAGATAAACCAACCCCAATCAAAATCACCTGCGAATCAACCCCGTGTTCAGCCTGTGACAACAAGTCCAGAGCAACAAAGTCAGGATCAGAGTTGGAATCGGCTACCACCAATACTTCGGAAGGTCCCGCAGGCATATCGATAGAACACAACGCTTGGGTATCGTTCTGGACATACATCTTGGCTGCGGTAACAAACTGGTTTCCTGGACCAAGGATCTTGTCACACTTGGTCACACTCTGCGTACCATAAGCCATAGCAGTGACTGCTTGTGCGCCACCAGCCATCACGATCTTGGTAGCACCCAACTTGTGTGCTACATACACCACTTCTGGCGTGAGTCTTCCCGTACTTCTCGCAGGAGGAGATGCAATCACGATGTTCTTACATCCAGCAACCTTAGCAGGAACTCCCAACATCATTGCAGTAGATGGCAAAACTGCAGTTCCACCAGGAACATAGAGTCCAACGTTTTCAATAGGCTTGGCAAAACGTGAACAGAAAACACCCGGTGCAGTTTCTACTGTCATCACTTCTTCACTAGGAAGTTGGGCTGCATGGAACTTTTCAATGTTTGCAATCGAAATATCAATGGCTTCTTTCATGTCGTCCGAGATCTGCATCCAGTCTTCAGGGAAAGGTGCATTCAAGACGGGAGATTCCAACTGAACCCCGTCAAACTTGGCAGTAAGTTCAAGCAACGCCTTGTCTCCGTCCTTCTTCACCAGCTCAATGATAGGAAGAACAAGTTTCATGATATCTGAAGTCTTTTGCACGGGTCTGGTAAGTGCCTGAGCAATGAGCTCAGGTTGGGTTTTTGCATTGAACGCACGGATCTTATAAAGCTCCTTTGTTTCTTCTTCTTTCTTTTCTGGTTCCTTATTCAAGTACTTGTCCTTGGCATCACCCTTTCTTCTGGTGACTTTTCCTGCCTTGATATCCAAGTTCTTCTCGATATCGGCCAATCTCACGCCGTTCTTCGTGCAGAGAACCATGGCAAAGTAAAGTAAATCAGCTGCTTCCCATGCAATCTCTGCTTTGTCGCCGGATTGTCCTGCTTCAATGAGCTCGTCGAGTTCTTCGCGGAGTTTGGCGGTGAGAAGCTCTTTATCTTCAAATAACCGTTTGGTGTATGAACCAGCAGGTGCATTGGCTGCACGCTTGGCCAAAGTGTTGTCCAACTTAACAAGACCAGAACCAAACGTTTCTTCACGGAGCTGGCCGTCGTGGAAACAAGAAAAGTTGCTTTCCAAGTGACAGAACCCATATCCGTCCTTGGGAGCCACAATGAACTTGACCACGTCTGAGTCACAGTCCTTTTCTAAACGAACCAACTCTTGGGTTGCACCAGAGGTTTTCCCCTTGTACCAGAGTTCGTGGGGACGCTTTCTTGACTGGTATACCCCGGCCTTCTCGGCAATTGCGGCTTTGATAGAAGCCTCAGACGAATATACAACACCGAGAGCGGTGAATGCAGGGGCAGGTGTGGTAACGAGGGTAGTAAAGAGCCCGTCTGGTCTATCTGTAGTAAGAGTGGCGACAAAGACTGCCGAAATGGAGATTTTGTCTACTTCTTGTTCTAAAGTGGTGAGTTTTTCAGATGAAACAATGGGAACAAACCCGTCTTTGGCGGCGTTTATTGCCACTGTTTGATCAGGATCAATTCTGACATAAATAGGTGTGTTTTCAATTGCAGTTGTTTGTTTCAGAGCTGCTTGGTTGACAATAATAGCAGCGTATCCAGAATCCAGACTAGGCACGGCGCTGAATTGCACCCCAAAACGACCAGCGGGCAATCCAGCACCCACAAACGTCTCAATGTTGTCCTGGTCAACAAAAATGGTTTTTACACCAACATTTAACAATGAAATGGCGGTGTCGACCAGAAGGTCGGCTCCAACTGCATCGATAAAGATCTCGACATCGGGAAACTGGGCAAGAAAATGCTTTGAAACAGTCACTGACAGAAGTGGAAGTAATACACGACCAACCACAGAAAGCCTGGTAACGTCACCGGCGCTGGTAATTAATGGTAATAAAGGAAACATGCGTTGGTGATACTTTTGACACCGGTTCCGCGCTGATAAAGAAAATCGGCGATATGAGTCAGACTTATATGCAGCGCTTCGGCTTTTCAGATAACGAGGTAGCCGGAAAGAAAGAGAGAAAGAAAAGGTATCAAACAAGTGGTTTATTAAGAACAAACTCAAATGGTTTAATTAGTACAATCTCATGTGTTTTGGTCAAGTTTTTTGGTCAAGTTTTTATTTGTTTTTACTTTTTTATTTTTTTATAATTTTATAATTTTATTCTATTTTTTATATGTTGGTGGTGGATATTTAGGAGTTTCACAATGTAACAACGTTAATGGTTGGTTTTGGTGATGGTTCCTTCTTGGAGGACGACGAATGTTATTATAGTAAATGATATTTGATTTTTTTGAGTCCTTTTTATTGATAAAAACTTGAATCATTAATAAACTGACGAGTCCCATCCCTGCCGCAATAGCTATCACCACGAAAAACCACTTGACATCGAAATCGTTCAGTTTACTCACCAACTTACTACCGTCATTACTGGAGAAAGACATTGAAATTCCATCAATGAATCTTTGTCTCCATTTTTGTTCTTAAACTATTATATTTTATCTGCTTAAATAAAGAAGGTGTAATTTTTCATTCTGTTAACTCAAAAAGCCTGTTAATTAATAAATAGAGTCATGCTAAAAGTTGAATTCGTTCCGGAACTGGTTCAAGTCCATTCCTGGTTTCACCAACTCCAACAAGTCCCGCCTATCCATGGCAATGAATGCTCTCTTTAATGTTTCCATCAACGACGTGCTCTGGTTGTGGTTCAATGTAGACGACGTATCGTCGACACCCTCGACTTTATGCATCGCCAACCCGCTCAACAAGTGCTCTGCTGCCTCTTTGTAACATCTGATATTTATACAGCTGACTCCCAAGTTGTACCGTGCTCTCACAAACGTAGGCTTCAACTCGAGGGCCTTGAAATAAGCAGTGACTGCTTCTTCGGACCGGTTCGAGTTCGCCAACAGCGCCCCCAATCTGTTCCACAACACCGCATCGTCTGGCTTGATCGAAAGCGCAGCCTTGAAACAATCAATCGTCTTGTCAAAGTCTTCGTTGGCATAAAATAAAACACCCAATCCCATCTGGACATCCGGGTCCATCGAAGCATGATCAGGAGAAAGCTGGGCTGCCTTGATAAAGAGCTCAGTCACCCGTTTGTTAAGCGAAAACCGGTCCTCATCGGTGATCGTCGGGTTCTGGGCTCGTGCCTGTTCACTCACCTGGGGATACTTGGTCAGTATCCACCGTTCCAACGTGGCAAAAGCGGCATTATCGTAGCCTTCATTGATATAACTGATAGCCAATGTCATCAAGGCTTGTGAGTTCTCAGGATGAAGCTCCAAACACTTTTCAAGCGCAGCAATCCCGGCAATTTCCTTTTCATTCTGCGTCTGCACTTCTCCTAGCTTCAACCAGGCATTGATATGACCCTCATCAAGCTGAATCGCAGCTTCAAATGCAAGGGCTGCTTCACTTAACTTGGCCCCGTTTTCCATCAACTGAAGCCCAATCTCGTACGGATCAGTCTCCTTAGGTAAGTCCATAAACTGATTATGTTGTTTATCCTCAAACTGGTACTCACCAAAATGGGCTCGAGTCAGGGCGTAGCGGGCAAAGTCTCGTTCCCACTGGCTCATATCGCTGGGGAACGGGTCTCGTTGTGTCTTTTTGAAATCTTCATATTGTTGCGAAATAAAGTCGTTCTCCATTGCTTCTGAGTTGAGTCCATCCCATACTTCCTGGAACGTTGCCTGGAACTTATCGTCCACGATGATTTCTGGCGATTCTTGTCTCTGGATCTCTGCTTCTTTGGTAAGTTCTTCGATTTCAGCAAAATGATCATCCCAAGCAGTCAGATCCTGAGTTTCATCTGTTACTTTTTGTGGTTGTTGCTGTTGGTGTTGCTGTGGTTGTGGTTGCATCATCATCATTGGTCTGTATCTCATAGCACCAAAGTTGTTCTGCATCCCGAAATTCTGCATCTGTTGCATTGGTTGAGACAGTTGCATTTGGGGCAGCAGGCCTGGTCGGAACTCAGATGCCCATTCCGGCGACTGGCTGAGTGTCTGGACGTGTTTCTGGACGGCGACGGGCGACGACGATGAATGGAACTCGCTCGTCCAGTTTTGTGGGTTCTGGATCTGGTGGTTCTGCAGATTCAGCTGGATCATGTTTAACTCGTGTCTCATTGGCTGGAACAGGAAGTTGGAGGGTCCAGCCATAAATGTTTCCAAGTTCTGGTGGTTCATGGCCGACTCGTTCTTGAAGCTCAGAGCGCCAAGAACTGGCGCAGCGCCCGCTGTTTGTTGCTGAAGCGAGCGGTCCTGTTGCGTATGTTTGTTGAACTGTGCAAGAACATTGTTATTTGTGCTACAATCAGCACCTCCCACGAATGCCATTGGTTCCTTTTAATTGATGATAAATCATTGTCATTCTTTTCTTTTATAAGGCCGCGCGCGGGGGGCAAGTGCCGATAGATTATATGCAGGTAGATCCGAGGCGCAAGAATCAGAATCACGTGAAAATTACCCCACGAAAAAAAACGAAACTTTTCACTTTTACTTTTATTCATTTTATATACAGCTAATGGGCGTGCTTTTCAGCAGTTGGTAACTCAACCAAACATTGTCTAATGACATCAACACCCTTCAACAAGTCTTCTTCGCTGATGACCAAAGGAGGAGCCAATCTGATGATATGGTCGTGTGTAGGTTTGGCCAATACGCCGTGCGATTTCATGAGCAAACACAAGTCCCATGCGGTTCTGCCGTTGGTCTTGGTGTCGTCAATGACAATGGCCGATAAGAGCCCCTTGCCTCTGACTTCCGAGATGATTCCGTTGGATTCAGCCTTTAATTGTTCGAGTTGGGCCCGTAAAAGCGCACCGTTCTTGGCTGATCTTTCCACCAACCCTTCTTCCTTCACCACATCAAGCGCAGCCATGGCAACAGCGCATCCCAACGGGTTACCTCCGTAAGTTGAGCCGTGGGACCCAGCCTCGATACACAACATGATTTCCTTGGACGAAAGCACCGCAGACACAGGAAACACGCCGCCCGAAATGGCCTTACCCAAAAGCACCAAGTCGGGCTTGACATCGGGCGAATGTTCGTAGCACAACATCTTACCGGTTCTGGCGATTCCCGTCTGGATTTCGTCACAGATCAACAACACATTGTGCTTCTTACAGAGAGCCTGGACCTGGGTGAGGTATCCTTCTGGAGGAACCACGATCCCGGCTTCGCCCTGGATTGGTTCCAACAAGATAGCGGCGATCTTGTCACCGGCATTGTTGAACGCACGTTCCACGTCTTCAATGACTCCGTATCTCAACAACGTGCCCTCGGCCTCGCCCGGAATCTGGGGTCCCACGCCCTGTAAGTATGGTCCAAAGTCGGTGGTGGAGTCTGGATCGGTACTCATGGAAATGACTCCTAACGTACGGCCGTGGAAGTTGTCTGTAGCCGATAAAATGATGGCTTGTCCTGCTGGAATGCCCTTCTTGACGTAGCCCCACTTTCTGGCGATCTTCAATGCGGTTTCGACGGCTTCTGAACCGGTGTTGACCGGTAAGACCATCTCGTAGCCAAAGTATTCGGTGACGTACTTGGCATACGCACTGAAGACGTCAGACGAAAACGCACGCAGCGACAACGTCAATTTCTGGGCCTGTTCCACCAACGCTCCAACGATCTTGGGATGACAGTGGCCCTGGTTGACGGCAGAGTACGCCGACAAGAAGTCGAGGTACTCATTGCCTTCGGGATCCCAGACATGGGCACCTTTGGCACGGGCAAAGACTACCGGAAGCGGATGGTAGTTGTGAGCCGAGTATTCGTGTTCGTATTGTTGCGCAGTAGCAGTGGAAATGTTGACGGACATTTTTGGTGATCAAGAAGTGACTTTTCAGGTGGCTTTATATGTTGGGGGTCGCTGAGTACTGCCTATAGCGCAGATTGTAGATGGAAGGAAACCGCGACGTGGGGAACAGTCACGTGGAAGGAATAGTTGCCTTGCGTGAGAAAAGTGCAGGTTTGGTTGAGGGCAGGAGAAACCGAGCCACGAGCGAAGCGAGTGGCGTGGCAGGTGGCCCATAGTGAGCAGGTGGCCCATAGTGGGCAGGTGGCCCATAGTAAACACTGAGTATTACATGATCATGGATCATCACACCAATCACATTTTCTATCAATTTGTAGTATCAATTGTGTTTCATTGCTGCAGCAAATGTCGCATGTCGCATGTCGCATCTCATAATTTTTATGTCGCAATTTCATTTTTCAACAATCCTACACTACCAACCACCCCTTAACATCGGTCATCATCTCCACCATGTCTAAACGTCAGAATATCAACGCTGTGGCTCCAGATCCATCTTCGGGATACTCCGAACTCTCTACTATCGGAATGCGCATCCGTAAAGCCGTCGCTGAAGGCTACAATGTCGGAGCACCACATCCGAACTCGTACCAAAGAGTCCCACTTCCAGCAGGAATGTCCGCTCCTCCTGCTCTTACAAACGCAGGTCTGACTCTCGATTCGTCAATGTCGTCGTTGGCTGAATGGGATTCAAAGTATAACATCGTGAATGTTCCACTCAAAACGGTGCCCACGTACGGCCAGAAACGGAAACACGGCGTCGACGAGTTCCAGGCAAAGTACGGCGAGCTTACGTTCAATGAAGAGTTTTAGTGTTTATATGGTTTTATGTTTATTGTAATTTATGTGTTTTATTATACGGAAAGGGTATTGTCATGTGATCAATACCATGTGACAATATCATGTGATAGAATCACCAATTTTCAACAGATAACCCTTTAACCATGAAGGTGATTTCTGGCCGTTTCGGGACATTTTTCAGTGGTCTTTCGGCGGCCGAGCGGTTCCTTCAGGCTCTCCGCATATACTTTGCCGTTTCAACAGTTGTTTATGCGCTTGTGGTGCTTGTGGCGCCCGTTTTCCTGAACAAACCATACATCGCCCGGATTAACTGTGCCCATATCGATGTGTCTGCCGGGCTCTACAACTCGCTCCGGAACTCGGTGCTGGCACTGTCGGCCGGAACCGGCGATGGCTCAAACATGCCCATCGATGTGCTGCTTACCAACTCGGAAATTAACATTCTTTCGGCGTACGCCGAGCAACAGGTAGCTGGTGCTCCGCAATATATTGTCACCACGATGTGGCAGTGGTGTTTTGGGACGTATAATCGTACGTACGTCACCCGCCACGGCCGTACACATGTGGTTTTGCAGTACGACCGGCTCCATTGCCTGCGCCACGACGACAAGTATGTGTTTGATTATCGGCTGGAGCTCGAAGCGATCGGACTACTGCTGATTTTGGCGTATGCGTATCGTGGAGCGACGCTGGTCGACGCCCACGACCGGCGACGCATGGCTGCACGCGACCGGCGCTACAAGATGTTGCCGCTGCTGGTGATCTTTGTCTGTTGCTCGGAGTTTGCCGTGCTCGTAGCGATCGGCGTGTTGTACAGCCATCGGAGCGGAGCGAGCAGCTTGCGGCGGTTTCCAGCGATTGTGCTCAACGCAGTGGCACTTGTGGCGGTGGCACTGGCCGTGGCAAGTGTGGTGGGTGCCGTGGTGATCACCAAACTCTTGATCGAGGTGCGCTCGGAGATCGCCGAGACATTGGGAGCGTACGGGATCCATCTCCATATGGGCAAGCTCTGGTTCCTGATGTTGTGGGTGATGGTAGGGCATGCGATCTTTAGTATGTTGTGCTGGGTGTTGCCGTTGTGGTGTGCCAATCCGCCGGTTGATGACGATGAATGGTTGGAGGATAAACCAAAGCCAGAATGGCGCGATGAGCTTGAACTTAATGAACTCAGTCAGACATTGAGACGAGCTCCGTCACGGTACCGTAAAGCCCAGCAGCCACAGCCGCAGTATGTCGATGAGGAGGAGACGAGAGAGTTGCTTTATCATAATTATGATTATGATTTGTATCCGAGAAAGTTTTATCGTGAACAAACGTTTGATGGGTTTGGGGGGAGGATACAGAAGAAGGTTGAGGAGGAGGTGGTTCAGGTGAGGAGGGAGAAGAGTTTGACAAACTACGAACTACGAGCTACGAACTACGAGCGCAGCGAGCTACGAGCTACAAGCGAAGCGAGTAGTGAGTACTAGAGCACCACTAGAGCACTACAGCAGCGGCACAGCAGCAGCAGCAGCAGTAGCAGCAGCAGCAGCAGCAGCAGCAGTAGCAGCAGCAGCAGCAGTACAGCAGCAGCACAGCAGCATTCATCAAACAATACATAAGTAGTAGAACAATTAAGAACAAGTGATGAAGAAACATGTAGTTGTACATAAGATAAATTGTAAATAGTGAACAGCCAAGCTTTAAGCTGTTATATAACAAGAGATCTACTCGCTGCGCTCGTAGATCTCACTTGTAGACGTTCTTGAATGCCTGATCAAAATCCTTAATCAAATCATCAATAAACTCTGTTCCTGTTGAAACTCTCACCAAACCCTTGGAAACACCACTGGTCACCTTTTCCTCATCACTCAACTGTTGATGAGTAGTGAACCAAGGAGCAATAATCAAAGTCTTTGAATCACCCACATTGGCCAAGTTTGAAGCAATCTTCAATCCATCTACAACCTGAGACGAGTTTGATGAACCATCGGATTCTTTAACCACAAACGAAAGCATTCCGCCCGCGTGTTCGGTGTTCAAGTACTTCTTGGCCAACTCATAGTCTTCATGCGAAGGTAAGCCGAGGTACGAGACCAGCTCGACGTGAGGATTCGCTTCCAACCATTTTGCGAGCTGGAGCGCGTTTTGCGATTGTCTTTCGACACGCAACGACAAGGTTTCCAAGCCCTGCAACAACAAGAACGCTCCAAAGGGATTAAGCGTAGGACCCAAGTCACGCAACAACTCGATGCGGACGTGTAAAATGTACGCTTGTTCCTTAAACGTGTCGTTAAACGTCAAACCGTGATAGCCGTGCGATGGCTGCGAAAACTGGGGAAATTTTGTGGGGTAGCGCGACCATGGAAACCGGCCCGAATCAACAATGGCACCAGCAATCGTGGTTCCATGGCCACCAATCCACTTTGTAGCGGAGTGAACGACGATATCGGCTCCGTGTTTGAAGGGGGACACAAGAAATCCACCCGCACCAAACGTATTATCGACCACCACCGGAATGCCATGGTCATGGGCCAATTTGGTCAACGCCTCGAAATCAGGCACGTTGTAGCGAGGATTGCCGATCGATTCAACATAGATGGCCTTGGTGTTGTCGTCAATCAACTTGGCAAAGTCTGCCACGTCGTCCCCAGCCACAAACCGACCCTCGATGCCAAGTCTCTTGAATGCGACCTTGAGCTGATTGTAACTGCCTCCATAAAGAAACAGCGACGACACCACGTTGTCTCCAGCATGCGCAAGCCCAGCAAGAGCCAAGAACTGTGCCGATTGACCCGACGCCGTGGCCACAGCACCAACGCCGCCTTCCAACGCCGCGATTCTTTCCTCAAAAACAGCAGTGGTGGGGTTCGAGATCCGCAGATAAATGTGTCCTTCGGCCTCTAACCCAAACAACGCAGCTCCGTGTGCTGAATCATCAAACACGTACGATGTCGAAGCATAGATTGGTTGTGCCCGTGGTTTATGAGGCTGTTCGGGTGTTTGGCCCGCATGAAGCTGAAGCGTATCAAAATGAGAAGGCATAACTGTAAAGAAGTATAAGTTCTTTGAATGAATTGGAACGTGGGTCCACAGCTTTATATGGTGATTGATTCATCATATCACGTGAATATACATGTCTGTTCAGTGTAAAGGAACCACCGTCAAAGGCGAAAGGTGTAAGATTTACGGCGCCACATACTGTCGTTATCATCAGCCGAATGCCGCACCGCGATTGGTCAATAAATCCGGCCACATCTACGTGTATCTGCTCGCTGACTTGTTGGAGTCTCGACCTCAGCTCCAGACCAAGAACATTCCAGGAACTGCGTCTCGACACCGCGACAAATGGCGGCCATACTCCGCCAGCTCAAAGTATACGCTCCTTAAAGTCGGCCGCACGTCTCAGACCGTGCCTCGCCGCCTCAAACAGTGGCAGGACCAATGCAAACATCTATTGGTGGCGGTGTATCCCGATGAGGGTCGTGTGAAATTTACAAAAATCGACAATATGCAGGAGACCCCGAAACTGAAAAATTCCTGGCTGTTCCTTAAAGCATTTAAATCGTTACAAGTGACATACGATTCGTTCCAGGACTACGGATTTGTATCTAAAGACGTCATTGCAGCCGAGAAAGAGATCCACCGTCAACTCCGAGCTCGGTACGGCCACGGAAACGTCTACTGTGCCGGATGTTCTGAGAAAAAACCGGACTTAAAACGGGCCCAAGAAACGTACTCGATCCACGTCGAATGGTTCTTGGTACCGAAACACGAAGTTAAGGACGTTTTTAGGCTCATTGATACGGTGACAACTAAGTAAAATAATCAAAACATTTTATTCTTACAATCAAGTATTCATATAAGTAGAAGGATCGACGCCTTCTTCCGGGAACTCGGTGATCTTGACATCGAATCTCGACTGGATCTTTTCTAAAACGTCTTCGTCTTCCTTGGTCGATACCAACGAGATGGCCAAGCCCTTGGTTCCGAATCTACCGGCTCTACCCACACGGTGCAAGTACTGGTCAGCTTCGCTGGGTAAATCGTAGTTGATGGCCAAGTTGATACGTTCAATATCGATGCCTCTGCCAAAGACATCGGTGGAAACACAGATCCGTTTGTTGAACTCCTTGAACGAACGGTACCGCTCGATTCTTTCCTCCTGAGGCAAGCCCGAGTGGACGGCGATCGAAGGAAAGTTCGAGGCACACAACAACTTGTTCAACTCGTTGGCACGCTGCGTCGACTTGACAAAGATAATCACTTGGTTGAACTCCAACGAATCCAACAAGTCAGACAACTTCCGGTTCTTCTCCTTCTCCTCCAACTTGATATAGTACTGCTGCAACCCATGCAACGTCAACTTGGCTTCATCATCAACATAAATCTCAAGTGGATTCTGCATAAACTTCTTGCACACGGGCCGAATCTCCTGCGAAAGCGTAGCACTGAACATCATCACTTGTTTCTGATGAGGCGTGCTCCGGAAAATGTCCTGGACATCTCGTCTCATATCCAAACTTTCCAAAACCTTGTCACACTCATCAATCACAAACGACTTGACGTTCGCCAACCGGATCTCCTTCTCCTTCACAAGCGCATGCAAACGCCCAGGAGTAGCAACCACAATATGCGGACATGTCTCCTTACTCTTCAACTTCTCAATATCTCTCTTAATCGGAGTACCTCCATAGAAAACTTCCGTCTTGATATCAGGCATATACTTCAGGAACCGCGCATACTCGTTCCGGATCTGGTACGCCAACTCTCTCGTGTGACAAATCACCAACGTCGAAATTTCACCTGGAACGGGATCCAACTGCTGGAGCGTCGATAACACGAAAACAGCAGTCTTACCGAGACCAGACTTGGCCTGGCACAACACATCCGTACCGAGAATCGACTGAGGAATACAAACTTGTTGCACTGGGGTTAGTATAATGAAAAAAATGGAATAAATAGTAGTGGAATCTCGGAACAATTGACCTCTCTTGTTGGGAATAGGATTGGTTGTTTTTCTTTTTGAAGATTAATTTATCATAATACCTCTTCTATCAGAACCACAGAGTCCTGCAATCTCCAGAATCACACTCGCACTTGGCGATACGAACCTTCAGATGGATGTTCAAAACCACAGTCACCAATGGCTCTCAACAACTCGGGCTTCAACAAAAAGTCTCTGAAACCAGTGGCGTGGATTCCAACATAGGAACCCTTCTTATCGGCTTCCTTTTCGCTGGATGCTTCGGTGGTAGCAGCGGTGGTGGTTGGAACGGCGATTTCTTCAGAATCGGAGTAGTCCAATAACTCTTCTTGACCTTCGTGGGACATGATGATGTGTGGTGATAAACAGTTTGCTGGTTGTTGATAATTTTTCAGGTAGGATTTGGACGAAACGGTAGGGACACGTACGCCACGACACCCATTTTGCATGATGGCACGATTACAGGTTACCCAACATAAAAAGAAAAAAAAATTAATTTAGTGTCTGATGCAAAAGTTTACCATGTAGAAACTACAATCTACCAATTTAGATGCATAGAAACTCTCTATTTTTTAGCGAATGATGCACTAATATTAGCGGCTTCTTCGACACCTCTAGCAATTCCGGACCGTACTCCTGCGTCCTCCATCTTCAATAACCCACCAATTGTAGTACCTCCCGGCGTACATACCTTACTCTTTAACACAGCGGGATGTTCGCCGGTTTCCAAAACCATTTTGGCAGTCCCTTCCATGACCTTCGCCGCTGATAACTTGGCGATTTCGAACGGAAGACCCATTCTGACTCCACCGTCAATCAACGACTCCATCATCATCAAGCAGAACGCGGGCCCGGACCCCACAAGTGCCGTGGCGGCGTCCATGTTCTTTTCTGGGATCTTGACTGCGAGTCCGACGGGTTCAATGAGTTTCATCAACAAGTCTTCGTACTTTTCAGCTTCTGGCGACATGGCTACGGCTGCCGTACCGCAGCCGTACTTTGCTGGTGTGTTGGTCATGACCTTGGCGACGTTTGGCGAGAAGATCAGAAGCTCGGCGATGGTGACACCGGCAAGAAGTGAAATGACAAGTTGGGATCCGGTTAAGGCAGGCTTTACCTGGTCATAGATTGTCTGGTAAACCCAAGGCTTGCATCCCAACACGAGAATGTCGGCCTGCTTGACAGCATCGATGTTGGAGGAGCCAAAGGACGTCGATACGAGCAGCGAGTCGAAGGTTTCTGATAATTTAAGAGCCGATTTTTCAGTAGCGGTGCAGACGATGATTTTGGCGGGGTACGGATCGAAGTGGGACTTGAGAATGGCCGATACGACGGCGGTGCCCATGACACCGCATCCCAATACCGCGATAGTGTAGTCCTTCATTGATATTGGTGGATAGGTATAAAAATGTCGCGGTGGGTTTATTTAAGTAAGACAGGTGTCGTTGTTGCCTGCCGTTAGCGGGTGCGCGGCGTCGGGGGTGCCCAACTTCCATATTGGGAAGTCAAGATAAAAATCAGACAATTTAGCGAAAACGGATACGGGCGGATACAGGATCTCATTTCAGGTAGGAGGAAGGAATCCAACGAACAGAAGCCGATACGCACGCCAGTCAGCGATACACGCCGCACCTAAACATCCTCCGTATAACACTGTTGATTTAAACTGTTTCGAAAAAAGCAGGATTAATAATTTTTTTTTGTCTGAAAAAAGTACAATCTTTGAGCACTGCTGTTTGTACAAGCTTCCACCACCTGGCCATTACCAACGAGTTACATCGCCGACCGACGATCAGAGCCGGTTTAATTTGCAAAGAAATTGAAGGAAACAGCTGATTTTTTGTCTGAAAAAAATTCTACCAAAGGTATTCTACCAAAGGAATTCAATGTACGACAAGACACTCCTTACTCCATGCCCCGTACTTCGGCCACTGGCAGTGGAGTTTGCTGATCCTATTGGGTATCTCTCACGCAAGGACGTCGCGCAGTTGGGAGCAGAGTATGGGATTGTGAAGGTCGTGCCGCCTCCAGGATGGAAACCCCGGTTTCTGCTTCTGCCGAGCTTTACTTTCCACACAAGGCTCCAGCGACTTGGTGACTTGGGACTCACGACACGGACCCGGTCCTGTTTTACTGAGAACCTCAACCGGTTCCGTAAGATGGACGGAAAACGGCGCAGTAAGGGATACTTTCGGCCCGACCATCGCACTACTGTTCATTACTACGACTTGTATCTTGCGGTAGAGAGCTGCTGTGTTAAGGATGAAGGTCGCCAGGCATGGGATGATGTATGTCGTACGCTTGAGCTTGATTTGAGTACACGGCGAGCTGTGGAGTTGGAATATGACTCGAATATTCGAGCATATGCTCAATATTTGGCTGCGAAAGAAGGAAAAGTAACTAATGAAGACCATACCGATGCTGAAGATGATCATTGTGTGGTCTGTGGCACCAACGACGATCCTTCATCCACCTTGCTTTGTGATGAATGTGATCTGGCGTTCCACATGGCATGCTTGGACCCTCCACTCACATCTATTCCCAGTGGAAGCTGGTACTGCGATAAGTGTCTCGTAGGAACAGGTGAGTATGGATTTGAGGAGCCTGACGACCGTTACTCGGTGCAACAGTTCTGGCAGAAGTGCCAGGCGTTCGACTCTGACTTCTGGTCCAAGTACAATCTCCAAGGAAACGTGCTTGACGAGCTAGAACGCTTATTCTGGCAGTTTGTCGATGCAGAAAAGTCCGATTTGGAGGTGGCGTACGGCGCCGATATCCATAACTTGCGTCCGGGCGAGATCAGTGGGTTTCCCATGGCAGATACACCCAATTTGGGCCCGGAAGATATCAGTTATGTCAACCATCCGTTCAATCTCACACAGCTCCCGTTTGCCAAGGGCTCGCTTCTTAACTATATCAACACGTCGATCAGTGGCATGACGGTGCCGTGGATCTACATCGGCTCGTTGTTGCTGACGTTTTGCTGGCACGTCGAGGATCACTACACGCTTCTGGCCAACTATTGTCATTTCGGAGCCACCAAGAAATGGTACGCCATTCCTGCGTCGCAGGCCGATGACTTTGAACTGTTGATGAAGAAATGTGCTCCGGACTTGTTCAAAAAACAACCCGATCTCTTGCACCAGTTGGTGACGCTTCTTTCCCCGATGAAACTCGTGGAAAACGAAATCAAGTGTGTCTACGCCGACCAGGGCCCCAACGAGTTCGTGGTGACATACCCACGAGTGTATCATGCTGGGTTTAATAGTGGATTCAACTTTAATGAAGCAGTTAACTTCACCATGAACGAATGGTTGGATTTGGGCGAACAAGCAGTACGTGACTACCGTTTGATCGGTAAGGAAAACGTGTTTAATCATTACATGTTGGTGGAGAACATTGTCCGTAAATACGTGGATGATCCGGAACTGGTGCTGAACTTGATGGACCATGACTTTATTGCAAAATGTATCGCCAGTTTCGACCGCTATGTCCAGAAACAGATGATGTTGGTGGAAAAGATTGAGACAAATCGTCATATTCGGCCTCAACACACTCCGAAACCGCACAAGACACGCAAGTTCGAGGACGAACAGAAGGGAAAGTTTGATGAAGACGAAGAGATGTTGTGTGACCAGTGCAAAACGTGTATTTCGTACCAGTACTGTATTGTTGAAGACAGTGCCATTATGGCTGCGAAAAATAGCGTGGAGACCAAACGTATCTCGATTCTGCAGCTCCTTACTCCCGACTCGTCTCCGTACGAGATGATCAAGCAGGAACAGCCCGATATTGCACGTATCAGTGACACCAAGGCTGCACGCACGATGTCTCTGTTTTCCAAGAGCATCGAGGCCGAGTACAGCGAGCTTATCCAGGCCGCAAAGCGTGCTGCCAGTGAAGATACAGAAGAAAGAACCCAGCGCAAGTCTCGTCGTGTACAGCAGCAACCCAAGGAACCCGTGTCGCGCATGAAACAGCGTAAACATCGGCCTCTCAACACCAAGAAGAAACTCTGTTTGGAATGTTTTGTTGGACTAAAAAACTGGAACCGCATCGCACACGGTACGTTATTGTATGAAGTGTATCCCTCCGAGATGAGGGACCTAGTTGAGATGGCCAAGCGTAAATATGAAAGTGTATAGTTGATGAGAAATGATAATGTGAATAATGAAATTTGCACCCAAAATTGGCCCGTATGCCAAATAGTTGTAGTAGTCAATATAATTAAATTAAAATGAATATACACACAGTATTTCAATATAATCAGGTATAATTGAAATTCTATTCTTATATTACTTTTGGTAATCTTGAACAGACTTTTCTAACTTGCCTATAATTAGAACTTCTAACATGAAAAGTAGACTCTTGTCGTTTCAATATAATTTGTTTTTACTAATGTTATATATAAGGAGTAAATAATATTTTGGTTGGGAATTCTCTTAGTTTATCGTTTTGTTAATTAACTTATCACTTCAGTTAGTTTCAATTACTTTAGTACAAGCGTTGTTGTCACGACTCTTAGAAAACATAATTATTCATATATAAATATTTCCAGCATTGCTTTCTTCCTCTTCAAGATTTCTAAATATAAATCTCCTTCATCACTTAATCTGAATATCCTCAAAATCTTCTTTAAGTTTATCAATCATAATTTCGTTCCATTCTTCCCACTTTTTATGCAATAACAATCTTCTTTCTTCGACAGCTTTGTCGGCAATTTCTCTAGTCAAATTAGGAATTTTATAAATATCCCCTTCTTTCATAATAGCGTAATCAGCTTCGCGTTTGTTGTTCTCATATTTCAAAAAAACATAATCGTTAGTAGTATAACCAGGATACGTAGGTATCCTATTCTTCCAAACTATCCACTTTCGATGGAATTCCTCTCTATTTGATTCCGCAAACAACATAACAATAGGATCATATTCCAATAAAGATTTACGCTTTTCTGCATAGATCTCCGGTTCATAATCTGCATCATCTATGTCTGAGTCACAAGCATGAAAATAATTTTCTTCTAAAGCTAGATAATCAGCAGGTTTTTTATTGTATTTATTTTCCAATTCAAACATCCATATTTCAGGGTTGTATTGAAATATCGGGTTATCAAAATCCCACTCGTCCCATTTTTTATGCAAGATTATTCGTTGCTCCTCAATTAATTCTCGTTGTCTTTCTTGTGTAAATTTGTTCCAGGCATTTTCACCATGTTCCTTTAGAAGAATATCTTTAGCTTTTTCCTTATTATCTGGATATTTCAGGCCTGAATATTCTTGGATGGGATCGCCTAGGTTTTTAGGGTTCCTATACTTCCATGTAAACCAATTTCGATGTAATTTCCACCTTTCTTCCTCATACATTCTCTCTCTTTTCTCCTCAGTAAGATCATCTAATTGCTCCTTACCAATATTTTTTAATAGGATGGCTTCTGCTTCTGCAAAATTGTACTTGTATTCCAATTCATTAATATTTTTAATGACATATCCGGTATAGTTTGTCAATCCATGAAGCCAATTTTCCCATTTTTCATGCAATTGGTTTCTCTCAATATCAAGTAGGTTGTCCCTTTCCCGATAGTGAATCTCATTCCATTTATCTTCACCAAATCGTTTTAAAAGAATAGCTTCTGCCTCTTTATAATTGAGATCCTTTTCCAAATAGATGTAATCGGTAATTACAATGCCGGGATAATGATTCATATTTTTGTAGAATATGACGAAATTATAACTTTTTAAAAGATCCTTCAACTTGTATCCTTGTGAGTCCTATTTATAGTGCTATTTAATCAACATCTCGTCAAGTTATTTTGTTATGGAAAATTCCTGTTCAAAACATACTAATGAACATGATTGTCAGTATGGTTATGTACCGTGTTGGGGTTTGGGGTTGCATGTTGCTCGCTGAAGTAACGTATTATCTAATCAACACGAGGGTCGTTGTCTCCGGCATACATTGTCCGAGCGCGCGAACCGTAGTCTACCGAGATGCGAGCTGTGATTGGTCCGTCAGCCGGCGCATTTTTTCGGGTGGATTTTTTTTTCTGGCCGCATTCGTGCAGCCTGGTTGGTTGGCGGGATTGTCGATTTTCCAATAAATACTTATTTCTTCCAGCTCTTTCTTCTTTCTTTCGTTACGTCTTAAAACTACCATATTTAACCATGGTTCTTCCAAGATTATTTAACGCTGCTTCACGCAATGCATTTACTGCTGCTAAGCGTAACTTTGTTTTCAACAGAGGTTTGGCCACCGCTGCTCCTGCTGCCGGTAAAGTCAGGTATGTATTTTAACAGACTTACTCAAAACAAAAAACACTCAGTTTACCACCGGTGGGTCGTGGCTGTTCGGGCATGGATATCTACTAGATATCCACCTCGTCACTAACCAATAGGAACACGAATTGATGTCTGGTTGTTCTCCCAAACTTTGGAGGGTAGCCCCGGAATCGGAAGGTGGTTTTCCACATCAAAATTTTTTTTGACTTGTTTACCAATTCCGTACCCGGCTACCAGACCAATCATCAATTGCAGACCACCAGTACACATACATCAACAACAATGTCACACACCTGTATTTGTTGTTGACTGGTGCTTTGGTTTGTTAGTTTTTATTGGTGGTTGCCAAGTTCACTGGCCAATGAGAGTCGAGAGTTTTTTCGGGGCGCGACAATTTTTCACTTTGGGGAATTTTTACTAACAAACTAGAGCTGTTATTGGTGCCGTCGTCGATGTCCAATTCGAAGAAGGTAACTTGCCAGCTATCTTGAACGCTTTGACCTTGAAGAACGGTGAACACGACTTGGTTTTGGAAGTTGCCCAACACTTGGGTGAAAACACTGTCAGAGCCATTGCCATGGACGGTACTGAAGGTTTGGTCAGAGGTGCTCCAGTCAAGGACACCGGTGCTCCAATCTCTGTTCCTGTTGGTCGTGGTACCTTGGGTCGTATTATCAACGTTACTGGTGACCCAATTGACGAACAAGGTCCAATTGAACACAAGCAAAGAAACCCAATTCACGCTGACCCACCATCGTTTGTTGAACAATCCACCAGTGCCGAAGTTTTGGAAACTGGTATCAAGGTTGTCGACTTGTTGGCCCCATACGCCAGAGGTGGTAAGATTGGTTTGTTCGGTGGTGCTGGTGTCGGTAAGACCGTCTTCATCCAAGAATTGATCAACAACATCGCCAGAGCCCACGGTGGTTTCTCTGTCTTTGCTGGTGTCGGTGAACGTACCAGAGAAGGTAACGATTTGTACCGTGAAATGAAGGAAACCGGTGTCATCAACTTGGAAGGTGAATCCAAGGTCGCCTTGGTTTTCGGTCAAATGAACGAACCACCAGGAGCTCGTGCTAGAGTTGCTTTGACCGGTTTGACCATTGCTGAATACTTTAGAGATGAAGAAGGTCAAGATGTCTTGTTGTTCGTTGACAACATTTTCAGATTCACCCAAGCCGGTTCCGAAGTGTCTGCCTTGTTAGGTCGTATTCCATCCGCTGTCGGTTACCAACCAACCTTGGCTACCGATATGGGTCTTTTACAAGAACGTATTACCACCACCAAGAAGGGTTCCGTCACCTCTGTCCAAGCTGTCTACGTCCCAGCCGATGATTTGACTGATCCTGCTCCAGCCACCACTTTCGCCCACTTGGATGCTACCACTGTGTTGTCTCGTGGTATCTCCGAATTGGGTATCTACCCAGCTGTCGATCCATTGGACTCCAAGTCTAGATTGTTGGACGTTGCTGTTGTTGGTAAGGAACATTACGATGTTGCCACTGGTGTCCAACAAACCTTGCAAGCTTACAAGTCCTTGCAAGATATCATTGCTATCTTGGGTATGGATGAATTGTCCGAACAGGACAAGTTGACCGTCGAAAGAGCCCGTAAGATTCAAAGATTCTTGTCTCAACCATTCGCTGTCGCCGAAGTTTTCACTGGTATCAGCGGTAGATTGGTTAGATTGCAAGACACCATCAAGTCCTTCAAGGAAGTCTTGGAAGGTAAGTACGACCACTTGCCAGAAAACGCTTTCTACATGGTTGGTGGTATTGAAGATGTTGTTGCCAAGGCCGAAAAGTTGGCTGCTGAAGCCAAGTAATTGAGAAGCGGACCTTCCATTGATCATAATGACCGAAACACTTAGTTTTTTTATTTAAAGATTGGCTAATTTGTGAACGATATATGTTTAGTATAGAGTTTATAGGTTTGTTGGTTTAAAAATATTACGTTAGAATTTAAGAAGGAGAAGGCTGGGAGAAAAATCGTCTATGGAGCAGGTTGCTGCAGCATTTCCTAATTTGTATAATTTGAATTGACACGAGACCCTGAGCCGTGGCTGACATAATAAATGATAACCATGATTGTACGGCCCCACAACTAAAATACAAAAAATATGCCTGGTGGCAAAGATAAGGAGAACTATAAATAGGAGTAGAATATGAGTAGAATGTGACATGTCATTAAAACAATAAGCTTGATGTCTTCCTTTATTGACGTACGTAATAATGTTCCAACTATTTTGGGTCCGAAATACTAACTACAAAAATAGAATCTTGCGTTCCTCAATAACCCCAGCATCGACTGGAAATCGGTGATTCTAGCGTTCACTATTGGCCAGTTTGCATTTGAGAATTATCTTGAGTATCGCCAGTATCAAGTCTTGAAATCCAAGACAGTCCCAATTACCTTAAAGGCCGAAATTACCCAGGAAAAGTTTGATAAATCCCAGGAATATTCCCGTGCCCATGCCAAATATTCTATCTTCAAAAGTGTTTATAGTTTGGCCCAAAATGTCTTCACTATCAAGTACAATTTGTTGTTCAAGGAGTGGACATTCAGTGGATTTTTGTTAGGTAAAGTCGCTCATTTGTTGCCTCTGTTCTTAGGTGGCACACTCGCTCAATCGGTAATCATGATTGGAATTCGTTCCCTTGTTTCCACAGTCTTATCGCTTCCTACATCGTACTACGCCACGTTTGTCTTGGAGGAAAAGTTTGGTTTTAATAAATCGTCAGTAGGTCTTTGGGTTCTGGATAAAATCAAGATGCTCTTGATTGGTACTGTTATTGAAAGTATAATTACCGGTGGACTCGTCAGCATTATCGATGCTCTTCCTGAATCTTTCATTGGTTATGTGATGGCATTTTTCCTCGTTGTACAGCTTGCATTCATGACAATTGTTCCTTCCTATATCATGCCACTATTTAACAAGTTCACTCCTTTGGAGGATGGTGAATTAAAAACTGCAATTGAAAAGCTTGCTGCTTCGGAAGAATTTCCTTTGAAGCATTTGTATGTTGTCGATGGCTCCAAGAGATCTTCCCACTCAAATGCATACTTTGCAGGGTTACCATGGGATAAAAGGATTGTTTTATTTGATACTTTGGTCGAGGATTCAACCATTGAAGAAACCGTGGCTATTTTGGCGCATGAACTCGGGCACTGGAAGTTGTACCATATTCCTCAATGGATTGCTTCTAACCAAGCACAATTTCTCATAATGTTTTCTGTGTTTTCTGCCTTTATTCACAACAGTTCATTATATTCTGCTTTTGGTTTCACTACTTTACAACCTACCTACATTGGATTGCAGTTGTTTGGCGATATTTATACACCAATCAACTGCATTTCTCGATTTGCCGATAATCTGTTAATCAGACGGAACGAGTTTCAGGCCGATGCTTTTGCTAAGGAACGTGGCCATGTCGAAGGATTGTCATTGGGTTTGCTCAGTTTGTTTGATAAAAATATGGACGCTTTGGAAGCAGATCCATTATACTCGGCGTACCACCACTCACATCCAATCTTGCCCGATAGATTAGCTGCTTTAGGATATGTTTCTAAGGAAAAACTTGGGGAAGGCAAGGATAAGTCTACTAAAGAGTAGAGTTATCTGCTTCCGATTTTATATGATTTTATTAGTATTTGGTCCAAACTTGATGTTTAATTCGACGTAGAAGGGGACTTTCCTTTGATCATAATGATCAAAACATTTAGTTTCTGTATTTAAATATTGGCTAAACTAAGGAAGATATATGTTCAGTATAGAGTTTTAGGTTTTGTTGGATTAAAAGTATTACGTTTAGAATTTAAAAAAGGAAAAGACTGGGAATCGTATGTGGCAGATTGGTGCAGCACTTCCTATTTCTCTAATTATCGGCTCCAGAACTAAAATACTAAAAGTGT
The DNA here is from genome assembly GCA_030568385.1 of Teunomyces barrocoloradensis. Lineage (NCBI taxonomy): Eukaryota > Fungi > Ascomycota > Pichiomycetes > Serinales > Debaryomycetaceae > Teunomyces > Teunomyces barrocoloradensis. The sequence goes on along the minus strand of JAJMFX010000030.1, from coordinate 64,766 downwards.
GGCCTGGCGGCAAAGAAAAGGAGAGTATAAATAAGGGATGGATATTGCCAACATGTCATTAAAACAATAAGTTTGATGTTTTCATTTATTGACGTACGTAATAATGTTCCAGCTATTTTGGGTCCGAAATACTAACTACAAAAATAGAATCTTGCGTTCCTCAATAACCCCAGCATTGACTGGAAATCGGTGATTCTAGCGTTCACTATTGGCCAGTTTGCGTTTGAGAATTATCTCCAGTATCGCCAATACCAAGTCTTGAAATCCAAGACAGTCCCAATTACCTTAAAGGCCGAAATTACCCAGGAAAAGTTTGAAAAGTCCCAGGAATATTCCCGTACCAAAGCCAAATTTTCTGTCTTCAAAAGTGTTTATAAGTTGACCCAGGACTTCTTGACTATCAAGTACGATTTATTGTTCAAGGAGTGGACATTCAGTGGATTTTTGTTAGGTCAAGTCACTCATTTGTTGCCTCTGTTCTTAGGTGGTGTAATTACGCAATCGGCGATCTTGATTGGTGTTCGTTCAATTGTGTCAACTGTATTATCGCTTCCTACGTCTTACTACTCCACGTTTATCTTGGAGGAAAAGTTTGGTTTTAATAAATCGACTGTGGGACTTTGGATTCTGGATAAAATCAAGAATTCCTTGGTAGACACGATTTTTAACGCGTTGGTTTACAGTGGTTTTGTTGCAATTATCGATGCTCTTCCTAAATCTTTCGTTGGTTATGTGATGGCATTTGTCGTTGTGGCTCTGATTGCATACATAACTATATTTCCTACGTTTGTTCTGCCGCTATTTAACAAGTTCACTCCTTTGGAAGATGGTGAATTAAAAACTGCAATTGAAAGACTTGCTGCTTCGGAAGAATTCCCTTTGAAAAAGTTGTATGTTATTGATGGATCCAAGAGATCTTCCCACTCAAATGCATACTTTACAGGGTTACCATGGAACAAAAGGATCGTTTTATATGACACTTTGATTGAGGATTCGACAACCGAAGAAATTGTGGCTGTTTTGGCCCATGAACTAGGGCACTGGAAATTGTACCATGTTCCTCAGAGGATGGCTTCTATTCAGATCCAATATTTCATCTTGTTTTCTCTATTTGCAGCTTTTGTTCGCAACGATTCGTTATATTCTGCATTTGGTTTCACGAATGTTCAACCCACGCTCATTGGATTGACCTTATTCTCGAATATTTATACTCCAGTCCAGTGTATTTCTCAATTTGCCAATAATCTGTTGATCAGAAAGACTGAATACGATGCCGATGCTTTTGCTAAAGATCGTGGCCATGCTGAAGGATTATCATACGGTTTGCTCAGATTGTTTGGTAAAAACTTGGGTACTTTGCAAGCAGATCCATTATACTCGGCGTACCACTACTCACACCCAGTCTTGCCTGATAGATTAGCTGCTTTGGGATATGTTTCCAAGGAAAAGTCCGCTAAAGAGTAGAGCTATTTGCTTTAGATTTTATATTTACTAACGTTTCGTCTATACCTGATGTTTAATTTAAGGGCCCTACCATTGATCATAATGGCCGAATCAATTTTTTTATTTAAAGATTGGATAAACCGTGGATCATGAATGTGTTTATAGGTATTATGATTTAAAAAATATTACCATTGAATTTAAAATGGAAAATCGTGTCTGGGGCGGGCTTCTGCAGCATTTCCTAATTTGTATAGTTTGAATTGACACGAGACCCTGAGCCGTGGCTGACATAATAAATGATAACTATGATTGTACGGCCCCACAACTATAATACAAAAAATATGCCTGGTGGCAAAGATAAGGAGAACTATAAATAGGAGTAGAATATGAGTAGAATGTGACATGTCATTAACCCAATAAGCTTGATGTCTTCCTTTATTGACGTACGTAATAATGTTCCAACTATTTTGGGTCCGAAATACTAACTACAAAAATAGAATCTTGCGTTCCTCAATAACCCCAGCATTGACTGGAAATCGGTGATTCTAGCGTTCACTATTGGCCAGTTTGCGTTTGAGAATTATCTCCAGTATCGCCAATACCAAGTGTTGAAATCCAAGACGGTTCCAATTACCTTAAAGGCCGAAGTTACCCAAGAAAATTTTGAAAAGTCCCAGGAATATTCTCGTGCCAAAGCCAAATTTTCTATCTTCAGAAGTGTTTATAGCTTGGCCCAAAATGTCTTCACTATCAAGTACAATTTGTTGTTCAAGGAGTGGACATTCAGTGGATTTTTGTTAGGTAAAGTCGCTCATTTGTTGCCTCTGTTCTTAGGTGGCGTACTTACTCAATCAGCGATTTTGATTGGTGTTCGTTCAATTGTGTCAACTGTATTATCGCTTCCTACGTCTTACTACTCCACGTTTATCTTGGAGGAAAAGTTTGGTTTTAATAAATCGTCAGTTGGTCTTTGGGTTCTGGATACAATCAAGGGTACCTTAGTGAATACGGTGATTCAAGCTTTGTTTTACAGTGGTTTTGTTGCAATTATCGATGCTCTTCCTGAATCATTCGTTGGTTATGTGATGGCATTTTTCCTAGTGGCTCAAATTGCATTTATGACGATTATTCCTACTTTTATTATGCCTCTCTTTAACACATTCACTCCCTTGGAAGATGGGGAATTAAAGACTGCAATTGAAAAGCTTGCTGCTTCGGAAGAATTCCCTTTGAAAAAGTTATTTGTTATTGATGGTTCCAAGAGATCTTCCCACTCAAATGCATATTTTGTGGGGTTGCCATGGAACAAAAGGATTGTTTTATATGATACTTTGATTGAGGATTCAACTATTGAAGAAATTGTGGCTGTTTTGGCCCATGAACTCGGACACTGGAAATTGTACCATATTCCTCAGATGATGATTTCTAACCAATTTCAGTATTTCCTCATGTTTTCCCTTTTTGCAGCTTTTGTCCACAACGGTTCGTTATATTCTGCATTTGGTTTCACGAATGTGCAACCCACGTTCGTGGGATTAACTTTGTTCCTTGATATTTATACTCCAATTAACTGCATTTCTAATTTTGCGGATAATCTGTTGATCAGAAGGAACGAGTATCAGGCAGATGCTTTTGCTAAAGATCGTGGTCATGCTGCTGCATTATCACTGGGATTGCTTAGATTGTTTGGTAAAAACTTGGGTACTTTGGAAGCAGATCCATTATACTCGGCGTACCACCACTCACATCCAATCTTGCCTGATAGATTAGCTGCTTTAGGATATGTTTCTAAGGAAAAACTTGGAGGAGGAAAGGATAAGTCTACTAAAGAGTAGAGGTTATCTGCTTTAGATTTTATATGATTTTGTTAGTTTTTCGTCTAAACTTGATGTTTAATTCATCGTAAGCCTGTCTCATCTGGACGAATCCCAAATGGATCTTTCCAATCAAATGGTCGGCCAACCGTCTATCGCTGTCCAACCGCGATAAGTACGCACCACATCCTTCACACACCTGAAGTTTCTGTTGCGATGTCTGACCAACATTCTCTGCAATGTTACGGGCGGTTTCTGCCAACCCTTCTCTCTTTTGACACAACTGATCCAAGCGTTCTGATTCCAGGATCGCCTTGACCAAGTGTTTCTGCTGGACGAGATAATTGATCTCCTGTGTCATAAGTCCAATTCGTGTATCCAAGTCATCCAACTCTTTGGTAACTTTAGCGATCTTTTCCTGCTCTTCAGGAGTCCGCTCAAGCCGCTTGTGTGCAATTTCTATTGTACGGTCAAGCTCAATGATATACTTCTTCAAATGCTGGAAATATTCGTGCTCAAAGTCCGGAAACTGTTCTCCCTTTTTGCGAACACGATATTCATACTCAAGCTTGTGTTTCTCCAAGTGTAATCGTGGACACTTGCCTAAATCCTGTTTGGTACCCACAAACAAATCATGCGGACATGTTCCCACCAAGAAACTCTTGCACACTCGATGGCTGGTCATTTCTGGCTCTCGTCGCCTGTTCATGCTGGGTGATATAAGTGCATCTTTTCCCATCAACTGTTCTAGTAGCTTCCTCTGATCTTCGGCCATTGCTACCTGTGTTTATTTGATAAAAGTGTTGTGTAATGAAAAGCTGTTGATACTACGATTTTCCTGCAGACGATTCGATGCCCCATCTTAATATGATTGGAAACATCGAGTCAGACACGACCATGGCCTGTTTCTGGATTATAATAACGGAACCATATTTCGTATGGTGTAATGTTAACAAAAATGAAACCTCCTTGTATTTCGTCCGAGAAGTATATTGTCCAAGGATAAACCGGGCTATCTAGGCAAAATATGCTGCTTATCGGGTTCAATTACAAATAATCACGTGGTTTATCTTCCTTTTGCACCCAAAATGTCTGAATCAACCTCAAGTTACATAATAGACGACATCTTCAGTCCGGTTCCTGATAATTTACAGGGTTTAAATGCCTATTTCGTAGCTGAAATTTGTGCTCTCCGCCTTCGACTTTTTTGATGATTTAAATCAAATTGAACTTGGCAACACTGAAATTGCTACTAAAGGTTATGCTCATTACGATTTCTCCTCCGCCTCTTTTGAACAAATGCAAGGCAAAGTAATCCGTCATTGATACCGTGGTTTTGCTGAGACAATATATGGATTTATGAATTCCCGTAAGCCCACAATTCAGGCTTTTAATCACATCAATGTCGAAGATCCTTTTACTCGTTTTGAACTGATCATTGTGTTAGTCCGAAACAGGAAACGTATCGGGCTCATTTTCTGCGTTGCCACCTACTTGAATATTTAGCTTCACTCTTTCAAAGGTTGCTTTTCAAACTGCATGCACTGGTGCTCCCTTTGAAATCCAAGAATTCATTGCACACACCGATGCAACTTCTTACAGATACGTTTCTAATACGCAAATTTGTGGCATAATCACTACAACTTGCAGAATCTCGTGAAAGTCCTTACTGGTGACTATCTCGTGTACGAGCCAGGCAATTCTAATTTCAAGAATGTGCAGAATGACATTCGGATATTCGATAATGTTGATTTTATACGTATCAATACTATGAAGAGGAATAGAAACAGACGTTCAAACAAAACATGACTGCTGCTACTCCTTCGAAAATGTTGACCATTTAAAGAGTAAATAGTACGGCCTGAGGACTAAGGAATTTGCTACTAGGCCCAAGCCAGTGACAACATTTCAGAATTGTACAAAGTGTTAAGTCACTGTCAATATCCCATCGCATATGTCAGCATAAATCCATACATTCTAGCTACTTAATAACAGAAACTATACCAAAAAATTCGCCAATAAAATGGCAAACTTTATCAGATAAAAGGTAACTAATAAACGGTGGGTTCCAGCTAAATTAACGTTAGTATTAATTCTTTTAGACTCCACCCTTGAATAAATTGGAAAGAAACTTGGTAATAGCGGTGTATCCCTTGAATAAAGGATGGACTGTAACTTCAGAGCCCTGTTTCAGATCCAGACAATTATACGTACAATTATATTCTTGTGGAGTTTTAATGATCTCGGTTCCCGACATTATATCTACTACCACAGATATCTTTGGCTTAGTTGCGTAAACAGCCTCGTTTTTAGAATACACCGTGTACTTGGAAGTGAGCTGTTCATCTGTAAGCTCAACATATTGACCTCTGTCTACTTTAACACCATTCTCAAGCAATTTTTTGGCCACTACCGGGGGGAGACCATTGGATACACCAAGGTTACTATATGTCAATTGACATTTGGGCAATTCGTAGTCGTGCAGCTTTAACCTGAACTTGATTTCATTTTTATTGAGTTGCATGGCCTTGGTGACGTAGTCATGATCAATTGGAGGTAACAATTCGTATTGTGATTTCAATTGCATGAAATCTTCAGTCAATTCAATATCTCCATCCGACCTAATGGAAACAAGTCCATAGTTATTGGGTTCCTGTGAATATTCATACACCAATCCCCCCAGAAAAATATCAATCATGTCATTAGAATAGAGGGACTGGATTTCTTCAAACCGCCGTGGAGTCACTTCGTTGCATCCAAATTCAGAAAAGAATACTGGTCGATTATACTCGCTATAGTCGTCAACAAGAATATTGTATCCACTGGTATAGAACGTCTGTTCACCACACCATTGGTAGGAATTGACCCCATAAAAATCAACAGAATCAAAAGGTGAATCTTCCACACACTCAAGATATTCTGACATTGACATACGATACTGCAAATCGTCGGCAGCAGAGTACCCCACGGGAATTTTTCGTGGTGAGTGCTTGTCGATATACATCTTTATATCTCTCACCATGGCCTTGACGTAAGGTGGGGAATACTAAAAGGTTAGTAAAAGAGAATGTCGAGGAGGTTTTCATTTACGTACCTTTGCAGAAGTCTCATCATTGACAATTTCGTTTCCAGCAAAGAATCCAAGCGTATTGTTATAGTAAGAAAACTGTTCAACGACTTTATAGACATTCTCCAAGTATGTCCGCGTATATGTTGTCCAAGGTTCGTATCTATTCAAGTGGTGACCAATCAATGGCGAGTTGACGTCCAAAATAAGATAAATTCCTGCTGATGCTAACATCGACATACAAACGTCGTGATTAAGCGCAGTATTGATAGAATAGATCCGAATTGTCTGTTATTTTTGTTAGTAACAAGAAAGCCTAAATAAATTGGCGATAAAAAACGTACGTTAATTTCCAATTCCTGGAACAAAGCTATATCTCTAGCACATTCTTCTGGATCAGATAAGGGATCTTTTCTTCGGGAGAATCCTGAAGAGCCGCCGGGCTGGTAATCAAGGCCTTTAATATGGAACTGTGGTTAATATTTCTCTTGAACATATAAAAAAACAATAGACAATTGACGTACTGGTTCTTGTGTGACGCTATCAACAAAGAAACGTCCCTCCACTGCTATTGGATGGACGTATGCTTGAACTGAAAGCAACAAGTAAAGTAAAAACAACATGGTAAAAAGAAACAGTTGTAGGCGGCAAAAAACAAAAATAATATAAGAGCTAAAATTAATGGGTGCAAAAAAAATTATTAAATATCTATAAAATTAAACCATAAATAAAAGAAGATGCTAAAAAGAACAGAAGCAGCGGATTCAACGTCTCTCTTATTATATTTTGACTCTTGTTGATTCTATTCGAAGTAACATGGATACTACATTAAAAAAAATCACATGACTTTCTGTTTCCCCCGCAATAAAATAGATTTAAAAAGCATGGAAATTTAATAGTGTCAATTACCATGGTTCATTTCAGAAAAGACCTTAGTTTTCGGCTCGATTCAATTCTTGCCAAAGCTACAAGTGCTGATGGTAAGGCAACTCCAAGTATCAATGCTGTGATTGCTGGTGTTTCTGACCAGAAACAGACCGTTTATCTTGAAGCTAAAGGTAAACGGAGTTCAGACTCGTCAGAAGCAGCTCTGATTACGAACCAAGTGGCATTCTATTCATGTACAAAAGCATTCACGGCTATTTGTATCCTCAAGCTTTATGAAGAAGGAAAACTCGATCTTGAACTTCCAGCCAGAACGTATCTTCCACTTATCTCGACCATAGGATTGATTGATCCCGATACGGTGAATGCAAAAGATGGAACATTTACAGTGGAGCCACGGAAGCCGCAAAATGAAGTGACAATCAGACATTTGTTGCTTAACACTGCTGGATTCAGCTATGCGTTTTTGAGTATGGATTACTTGTTCCTTGCTACCAAAAGAGACGTACATATTTCGCTTCTCAAACCTTCAAGAGAACTATTTTCCACATCCAAAATGCCATTGATCCATGAACCAGGAACTCAATGGACGTATGGCCATAGTTATGACTGGCTTGGGCTTATTGTTGAAGCTGTTTCCGGTGAGAAACTCGGTGGTTTTGTCAAACAAACCATATTTGATCCAATTGGTATGGATTCATGTACGTTTCATATCACCGATACGTCACGGCTTGTTCAAACACACAGACGTATTTCGGACGATACGATCAAGCCCATGACGAAAATGGGAGTCAGTTTGGATCCTGCCATTGATCTCGGGGGCCAGGGGAGTTTCGGGACGGTTGGAGATTATCTCAAGTTCTTACGGATCTATTTAAATGATGGGGTATCGCCAGATACTGGCACGCAAATCTTGAAGCAAGAGACGATGAAATATGCGTTACAGAACCATTTGGGACCGGGTCTTCAAGCCGAGTATCCATTACTGGGCGACCAAGCTCTGTTTGCCATCGAAGGCTTTACATTGACGGGACACGGCTACCGAACCAGCGATGGCCATAGGGCCTTTTTCTGGGGAGGATTGGCCAATCTCGTTTATTGGTTTGATGTAGACAGAAAAGTGGCAGGGTTCTGGGCCGAACAGATGTTTCCGTTTATGGACGAGCCATCAATTCGGTTATATACCCAATTTGAACGCACGGTGTACGATTGTATTGAGGCGCAGAGTAAACTCTAAGAATAAAAGAAATCTCCCCATAGAAATTCGCACTACTAAAGTTTCGCACAGAAAACGTTATTACATAATTTTAACTACCAACACTGTTTATACGTTCGTTATTGATACCATGGTTGCTGAGCAACTGTACGAACCACTAAATACGGAGCAGACGGATCTCCCGCTTCTTCCACCGGGATACGATAACATTGCCGACGAAGAATCAGACATAGGCACCGCCTCGGGCTCCGGCAGCCATACGATAGAGCAGTTTGAAATCGATGATTCGTACTTTGACGAGCCTGTGGAACGCGAAGGCTTCTTGGTGCGGGCCCAGTTGATGACCAAGAAACTTGCCAATAACCTCAACACCAAGATCATCAAGCCTGTTTCCCAGATGATTGACCCCATGTACGAAGGTTACCAGTACTTTAAACAGCAGTACGAGAAGTCAATATTGAAGATCGGGAATCCACTTGTGGTCAACCGGCTCTTCTACTTGATATTTATCATGATGATCATCTTTTTCGTCACCAAGTACACCGTGACTGACGGCATAAATGGCACCAGCGGCGGAGCTTTCTCCAACGGCAAGCTCTACGATATCTCCAAATTGACGTATTCTGTCAGAAGCAAGATCGACCAGAAAACAATGAAAGAAAACTTGGAGTACTTTTCAAGCATGCCCCACATCACAGGATCCAAGGGCGACTTAACTCTTGCCAAGTTTGTCGAAACTTCCATGAAAAATTACGGCATCAACATCATGGAATTCAATGAATTGCAGAGTTTTCTCAACTACCCGACTTCCTCCAAGGATACGACGTATGTCCGTTTGGCTGACGGCTCTGTCGATGCGGTTTTGTTTGAACAGAGCGACGACGAAGTGCACTTTTTCTCATACAACCCCAACTCCTTGTCCACAAGCGACGAAATCGAATCCCACTGGATCTATGGGAACTTTGGAACCGCTCAAGATCTTGCGAAATTGAAAGAAAAGGATATTCCATTACAGGACGCTATTCTCTTGATCAAATATGGTGGACCAAGGGGAACTGTTCCTGAGGCAAATAAACTCCAGATCGCCCAATCACACGGAGTCAAGGCCGTTATTTATATCACTCCCAAGATGGAGTGGAATGGCGAGGTTCATGACAACTTTATCCAGAAGGAAAATGTCGGGTTGACCAGAGAAAGCCCCGGCGATATTTTGACTCCCGGATGGTCATCCGAAGATGGATATGCCACGAGATTGCCATGGTTCAAGTCGGACATCACTCCCAAGTTGCCTACGATTCCTATTTCATGGAAAGATTCCCAGAAATTCCGGGCAAAGCTTGATAAAGGAGTCAAGTTCGATGATGGATACTCAGGAACTGGAGATCAGGTCAAGATCAAATTACGAATCTCTAATAAGGAAAGACCCACGCACCAGATATGGAACGTTGTTGGTTCGATCCAGGGCCGTGAACAGCCAGAAAAGGGAGTCATCATTGGTGCTGGAAGAGACTCTACTTGTTACGGCACAATATCCACCAATACCGGGACTGTCGCGTTGTTGGAGATCATCAAGGTGTTTACGTCATTACAAAGAGAATACAACTGGATTCCTACGAGATCGATCTATTTTGTTTCGTTCGATGCTACGGAGTATAATTTAGCCGGGCTGTCCGAGTGGATTGAGAGCAGACGCGACCAGTTGAAGAAACAGGGCTATGCATACTTTGATTTGAGCGATGTTGTTGCTGGTGATGACCTTTCGATCAATGCTCATCCATTCTTGCATGATGTGATTAAACAAGCACTTCAAAGTGTCAAGAGCGATGTTACCAAACGTGACGATGAGAACAGCAACCTTAATTTGTACGACCTTTACAAGAAGCAGCATGACGGGAAGGACGATTTCAGGTACGACTTAATTGAACAAAAGAATTACATTCCATTCATCAACTTGATCAATGTTCCAGCGGTGGAAATCAAGTTCACGGGCAAAAAGTACCCCAAGAACTCATGCTACGATAACTTTGACAACTTTGAAAAGTCACAGGTGGATCCAAACATGAACAAACATCGTCAAATTGTTGAATTGTTGTCAACTGTGGTGTTAGTATTGGCAGAAAGTCCCGTGGTTCCATACAACTTCAATGATTTGACTTCTCGTTTGATCGAATACACCAAGGACCTTGAACAGTACTCGAAAGAAGTTGTGGACCAGCCACCACCGTTGAGGTTTGATCCACTTTTCCGAGCCATCAGCGAAGTTCAAGAGACCGGGTCACGGTTCCATAAATGGGCCGAGAAGTGGCGTACGTATGTCTCCGATTTGGCCGATATCGAGCCTGCGGCACTTGCGATGAATAGATGGAAGTGGAATGATAAGATCGTTCAGTTCAACGAGTATTTTATTATCAACGAGCTTCGTGTCAGAAGACCAGGCTACGTCAATAGGTTGTTTGGCGTACCGTACGGTGCACCGACGGTGCCTGATGGTAAGCATCACTGGAATTCGTTTCCAATGGTGAGGGATCATTTGCTGAACCAGGATTTTGAAAAGGCCCAGGTGGAAATCAACCGCGTGGCTAACATGATGCTGTTGTTTTCATCAAAGATATTTGAAGCATAGGGTTTATTGGGTTATATATATATAAATATTAAGATACGATTTAACTATTAGTAACTGTTTATTATTGCTAACAAGTACGAAAGAAAACTTTTACAGAAATCCTCTTGGTGGCCAAGCTGGCTAAGGCGCGAGACTGTAATGATAACCTCAAAGTAATCTTGAGATCGGGTGTTCGACTCACCCCCAGGAGATTTTTTTTATAAATTATAAATATTTGTATATTCTATTTAGTTAACATTACCAAGTCTTCGAGGTAGTAATCATGGGCACTGTTGTGATGTAATTGGCGAATGGCGTTGTTGAGATTAACAAGATATTCAATATTGGGACCACTGGGACCAGAGGATTTAGCAATAACAGCAGCAGTATCTTCAATTGATTCAGGACCAATGAACGATTCGTTATCGATGGTTCCTATGTAGATCATCGACTCGATGTAGAGTCTGCCATCTTTTGTTTTTGGAACCAGGCCCAATGCTTCGTGATCACCATCGTAATCTACAACGTAAAACGGAACACGATGCGTACTGTACCCATCCTGTTCTCTCACATCAAGGTACTCCTTGACCTTGTCAACGTTTTCTGGCTCAATGTAATATGCCACTCCCCATACCCGTAAATCATCTTCTTTCAACTCATTGATCTGGCGAGAAATATCTTCAATTGAATTCTCTTCGCTTCCACGACCTCCCATCTCGTACAAATGAAGAGAATTGTGGAACTTATCTTCATTCTTCAAGTCTTGTAAGGGAATAAGCGTCACTACTCGTCCAGGTGCCTCTGGTGTTCCTCGATGATCGGAAGAACTCTGCCAAAATCTCCGGATAAACCCTTCGAGATATCCCGAGACCTTGAACGACGTATATGGAGGTGGCTTATATATAAGTGACCCGTACCCAATCACCCAGAGGCCCGACATTGCTTGTAGATACTTGGAAAGTGGTCCCAGCTCATATATATATATATATGTCACGTGCACATTACATCAGTTTATACCTACCTCTATACATATTCATAAATAACTGATTTGAAATGCCATTCGAATCGTTTCAATCAACTTCTCCTTCAAGTTAACCTTACGGACCTTGAGTACTCGTGCTGTGATCACTAGAATAGCCACAATCGATACCACCACTAGCGAGTTTTCCTGGAAGTAATTGCGGACCAATGAGTAGAGATAAAGTGTGCGTGTCCGAAGTTCATCAATGGCTGAAGAAACTGCATGTTCAGACACATCGTTTGTATCTTCTGACTCGTATTGTTGCTGGATATCTCTGAGCGACTTGTACTTGAGATCCTGTTCCTTCTTGAGCTGTTTCTGTTGACGCAACTCAGCTTCTCTGGCTTCTTGTTGTTTGATTTCAGCCTCCCGTTGTTGTTGCTTGATTTGATCCTTTCTTTCTCGAATACTGTTCAATTTTTCCACGCCTGATGCTGAATCATAAAAGTTGCTGTCTTGAACAAACCGAATTGCCTCTTCAAACCGGTCGTTCAGAGGCAGCACTTCATATACCCACAAATCAACAAGCTTCTGTGAATATTGATCCTGTTTTTGAACCCGATGACAGAGTTGTTTTAACTCTTCAACATAATCTTCCCAAGAATCAACCAATTGAGGATTGGTCACCAATAAAAGATGATAATTGTACAAGATTTCATGCGGTATCTCATCTGGAGAATAAAATGGCTTCAACCTCAGAATAACATCCAACTTCACCTTAAATGATGTCATTTCTTTCCTCAAAACTCCAACCTCAATGAGATATAAACTGATAATCTTAATAAACAGTTTCTCACTCAATAACTGCTGCTCAAATGCATGGAAACTTCGCTCATAAAGTCCACTGATTATTCCATACGATTTCTCATAGTTACGATTCACAAAATACTTGACTGCTAACCGGTAGCTCTCTTCAATTAGTCGAGGAGTAGAAGAATCCATTGTCGTTGTTTCTCCACAAATTACCAACCGAGGACCAGAAAAATCATACAAATTATATGCATTCCAAGACAAGTATATATATATCTTTAATAAATTATTCATTTCTCTATCTAATCCTCTTCATCGTCCGCCAATCTCTTGGAATGTCCCAAAGCTGCCAATCTTCTCTGCTTCTCGATTTCTGTTTCGTGTAAATCATCGTATTCCGAATCTTCACTTAATTCTTCTTCATCTTCTTCTTCATCTTCTCCTTCTTCATCATCTTCATCATCATCGTTTTCTTCCTCTTCATCCTCTTCACGAGGAATATCACTCTTCAAATAACTTGCCAACTTTCTCTCAACCTTATCGGTAAACTTAGGATCATCAATGCTTGAATCTTGGTTGGGATCCGCGACCAAAATCTTGCTTCCATCACCACGCTCGAAATCAGTAACATTAATAGACGGAACAGAATTATCTTCCTTTTGCTTAATCCCAACCAAAGACAATGCCCTTCCAACAATACTGGCCGACCGACTCCGTGCAGTGGACAGCGACCGGTGACGATTGACTTTGTACCGTTTAATGACTTCCCCGTCGGCATTCTCAATAACCAACAAATCGTCAATCTGGTGAGCGTAAACTTTGCGTTGTTGTGGATCAGACTTCTTGTAGAAAGCTCTTCTCCGGTCGCCTCCACTCAATACCTTAGCCAATCTGCTGTGTGGTGCCTTGGCAGAATCAGACGAATGAACCGAGTCCGAAACGCTCGAAAACTGTGACAATTGACGATGCAACAGTCCTTCCGAATGAATACTCATCATTTCGCTACTGTGCTTAGGTGATGATGGCTTTGGAATACCCGATTCCTTAACTGGGAACGATTCAATAATCTCACCGGTCTGGTCCTCAATAATGATCATGTTACCCTCTTGGAATGCTGCTGTAGGGATACATTCGTTCCTCGATTCAGCCTTGGTCAACATATGGGTACCATCATCTGATTGGTCTGGAGCTAAAGTTCCTTCTTCCTTGGACATCAGTGAAGACTCATAATACTCCTTATTAGTCAGAGAAGAAGGTGAATCATTGGACGATGATTCAGGAGCCTTGGATGGTGTACGGCCCAATTGTAAGAATTCTGTTTGTGGTCTCTGTCTTTCTTTGAGAGGCTCTTCTTTCTCGTCGTAGTTTGTACCTGCGCGTGATAATGTCTTTTTGATTCTGCTTCCAGGACCGCTTTTCTTGTGTTTCTTCTTGTGCTTTCTTCTATTAGCACCACCAGCAGGTCTTACTTTAATGCCGCTGGTTTCTACCGGATTGGATTTCTGGTCATCATTATTATTCTCATTTCCCTTGGTATCAACACGGTGCAATGAAAATGATGTCGAGACCTTGTCCAACTTCGACAATCTCGACATCCATGCTGGTCCACCTTCTTGTGTATTGGTGGTGGTAAACGACATTGTAATAGCCATTCTGTTCAACCGTTTACCCAACGTCAACACAGCAACTGAAGATCCATGCACCACGATTGATGTGATCACGACAAAACAGACAATCGGCCAAATTGTGGCTAACAATTGATAATGAGGAAAATCGGTGCCTGGAAGGGTGTGAAGAGGCGTTTCTTCTTCGGTGTAATGAGCCTCAAGTTCCTTACGAGCCAAAATGGCGGCAAAGATGGCACCGACACCAATAGGACCAAAATGGCCACAAAACAATGCTTCTCTCCAACTCTTGACGTCGGGAGTAAATGGTTTGAGGGCAACAACAGCGGGGATTCTTCTTAAAAACACAACAACAATTGCCAAAATGATGAGTCTCCAGACATTCAAACCCAAGCCAGTATTGTTGAAGTCTGGCCATGGAACAATGGCTCCGAAATAGACAAAAAATGCCAAGTTCAACAACAAGTCAATGACGTTGGATACGTGTGATTCTTCTGTCTTGTTGGCAAAATCCCCGTTCCAGCCAAAAGCAGTTCCTGCAGCAAACGATACAAGTAAGTCGTCGACTCCCAACATGGAACCAATACCAGCAGAATTGAATGCTAAAAACACAAAGATGGCCAAGAAAGATTCACGGTCAATCAAGTTCTGACGTTCAGCAAACGCCACTGCCTTTCGCAAAAGGAATCCGAGCACAGCCCCCAATATGCATCCAAAGATACATTCCCAGAGAATGGTGATCAAGATCCAGTCCTTGACGATTTCACGGCCATTTCCAGGGTAAAGAACTAAGTTAAGTGACAAGTAAATAAATGGAAATGCCATGCCGTCGTTACAGCCAGATTCCGCCGATAACAAGTTTCTTAAATGGCCCGGGACTCTTTCGGCAAACTTCCCTTTACCAACAACGGCAGCAGCCAACACGGGATCTGTTGCTGTGACACAAGCACTAACAAGGAGTGCTGAAACAAAGTTAAAGTGTGGAATAAGGGCCCAGATAAAGAGGCCAACCACGAGCCAGCCAACCGTCATCACTGGCAATAAAAAGATGGCTACCGAAAGCCAGTGTTTTTTCATGTATTTCCGAGGTAATTCGACTGCCACGGCCACGATCTGGATGCAAAGCACGATACGGCAGATTTCCAAGGTGATATGGTCGGAATTGCCCCATGAAATAGGATCAAACCATTTTAAGCAATGCGGACCCATAATCAACCCTGCAATGGTAGCCACTGTAGCTTCACCTATGAAGAGTTTTTCCTTCACAAAGAGTGATAATAGGGAGAAGATGGTACTGAAAATACCCACACAAGCATAAGCAATGTGTGCTTTTTCGAGCTGGCGGTTAGTAAGGGGGAAACGGAGAGACTGAGTTCAGTTTGACGTTGTCTTTAAACAAAAGAGAGCAACAGTCAACTTTCTCTTCACTTCTCTATCATGCATACTTCAAGTTGATTCCACACCATGATTAAACACCGTTTTCATTCATATCAATGTAATACATTTAAAAAAGAATCGAGACTTTGCAAATGAGCCCTTTTGGTAATCTCCGGGTTGTGTGCAGGATGGTGGAAATCGAAGCAAAAAAGCGATAATAAAAATAAAAAAAATATTGGTGAGAGGTTACTTTTTATGTCTGCGGCGGTGCAGAGAAGTAACAAGAAGGATGAGAAATGGGGGTCCTCGTACAGATTTGTAGGGTAAGTATCGTACGGTGGATGTAATCACGTGGAGCATATCGTCAAAATGGACAAGAAGTACTTGAAAAAGGCCTAGAACACGTAATATCTGATTGGCCCATGATATTCTTGGCGGGGGGGACATGATGGCTGACGTTCGACGACATCTTCAACGGTCCACGACATGATAAGCGACATTGATAAAAAAGACATAAAAGTGAGGTAAGAATGCGACATAAAATGCGACATAAATGTGACATAAAATGCGATCTTACACATCTTATCATTATGCCACTCTTTGTTAGCTCTCAGGAACATGATCCAGGGGTTCAGCGATCATCTTTTTCTGGATCAACCAATCAGATCGTCCATCTTGCAGATGTTCTTGCCGCAATCACAACCATTCTGGCACTGGCACTCATGATAATACGGCCTGAAGGTATCATCTTCTATGCTGAATATAATCATGTCACCAACGTCCAGCTCAACATTGACCCACTGCTTTTCAGTTCATTCAGTTTCCTTGTACGAGACGAGGATCTGCAAGTGATAGAAGCTTCTTCTGGTGCCGAGTTGCGGCTCGGGGTGGATGTCAGCTTGATTGGCGATGCGTTCCAATCCGTGGCCTCTAGCATGAAGAAACCAAATGGTCCCAGCAACGATAAAACAGTCGAGAACGTCACATGTTACATTACGTATCAAGGTAGTGGCCATCCACTTGTGATTGAGTTTGAAGATAATTTGATGAACGAACGGTTGGAGTTTCTCACCTTTTATCACGAAATCACATACCCCTACGACGACGACGAACCAGATCTGCTTATAATCAACTATAACGAGGTCCAGTTTGAGCTCATGCTCAAGTCAGACGTGTTTGCTAATCTCTTGACCGATTTGCACCAGATCAATACCGTCGATATGTTCATATATCTCTGCAACGAGGCCCAGACTTTGGGCTCCCGGCGAGCTACTGCCAAGTCACACATCAAATTCATCGATAACCAGCTCAATTTCATTTCCAACGGACCAATAGGACACCTGAAGTTGATTTACCCTGTTGAAAAGACGATTCTCGAGAAAATGCTTATTTTTGGTAAGGAAAACGACGAGATGAAACCGGTACGAACGTCGCTCACCTCGTGCTACAACTTTACCAACTTCATCAAGATTCTCAAGGCAGTCAAGCTTTCGTCCAAGTGCAAGATCTTGAAGGATTTGAACGGAGTGCTTTCTGTCAAGTTGCTCTGTAAGAACCCGTATTTATCCAACTATGCCGGTACGTTGGTGACATTCAATATGCTCGAGGTATCGTCGATCGATGATAATACAAGTTCAGAGGGAATCAACAATATCTTTGACAACACAAGCTATGAATATAAGGAAGACAGTGCAGCAGCAGCAGCAGCAGCTATCAACGAGTACGAGCCGTTGGGACCCGAAGAACCTCGAGCCCAGCCACTTTCATTGGCATCGTTTCGGCCAGGAGCACATATCGACATCACAGACTCAGTTTACGATAAAAAACGGAAGCATGAAGATGAAGAAGAAGATGATGAAGAAGGGATACATACGGTTGGAGGAGCTGTGGAAGTTCCTCTTTTCTTATAGATATAAATTAATATATAAAAAAAACGGGGCAAGAAGTGAATCAATAAACGGAGATGTAACTGTCGATTCTATTCTTTTGGTTCTGGGCAATACATTCGGCGATCCAGGTGATGTTTCTGATTTCCTGTTCCTTGGATCTGAGCCAGGCCCATACTGTCGACAAGGTGAATTGTTGGGTGAAAGCGTTCTTGCAGAACTGCATTTCCAAGAGATAGAACCAGTCTTCCAAGTTGCGTGACGAGTCGGCGGAGTCGCTAAAGATTTCCTTGAGATCACCGACACTTTCAACAATGGACTTGACTTGTTCAGCATCATCTGCCTGGGCCAACGCGTGGTGGTATGTGGGGTACAACAGGCCGTAGCTGGGAAACAACAGCAACTTATCTTCTGCCGATAATTCGGGGTTGTTCAACGCATTGAGGGCGATGTTGATCACGCGTTTATCGGCCTCAAAGTTCAACAAGCGGGCCATGATTTCACGGTCGGGAGACGTGAATTCGGAGTTGATGAAGTCACGAAATGCGTCCAAGTAGTTCTTGTACAACTTGTTGCGGATGATCTCGATGTTTAAGTCGTCCAAGTCGTCGGCCGTCAAACAGTCCTTGAAGAAGGGAGCCAAGGGAGTATCGATCAACACGGTCGAGTACAAGCTCTCGATATCGGTAGCGATCGAAAGAGTGGGCAACGTCTCGAACCAGCCCAACGGATGGCACTTGGCCAACGTCTCCAGTCCGTCTCTGTCGTGCAACGTGCCAGTGATCATCAACGACACGTTGTCGATCATGTAGCCATAGCTGATATAGTCCAAGAAACGAGTCAATCTGCCTGAAGACTGAGACTTCAAGTACTGGAACTGCAGGTACATCTTTTTCAGCAAACTGTCCTGGATCACACTGGTCAGCAACGGACCCGAGTACGACGCCAAAAAGTTGCCGTAGTCTGTCGCCGATAACTGCAACTTCAAGTCTTCCAAGTTATCACACTGCGTCAAGTTGACGTACTGGTTGCTTCCAAGTAATCCACTTTTGTATCCTCTGACAACACCTTCGACATAGCCGTAGTTGACGTTGAAATATAACCCTTCCATTTTAAAGGAGATAAGTAAGGAATAAATTGTTGATAAAATTCGCACCGAATTTATTTAATTTATTTTACCTACACATTCTTTACTTCATTCTTTCATGGCCGATATCTTGTTGGACACGCTCTCTGAGTCGTTGGATCCAGAGTTGGTGCTTTACTTGAACAGTGATCCACACTCACGCCAACAATCCACTAGTTATCTCCAGGAACTCTTGATCAACGACGACTTGTTGTCGACAGAAACTTACACGACACCATCATCAACTGCAGCACCAGGAAGTTCCAATAAACGTACGCTCATTGAAGAGATCGCTGAGTTGGACCTGAAACAACGCCAGATCAATCTCCTGCTTGCATCCATCACGTCTCAAAACCGTAACTTGATCATCGATATCTCCAACGACCTTAACCACGTCAAGTCAGCCATTGGCACCGACTACGAGCCGGAAATCACCGCTATGCTCAAGACTTTGGATACAGACACCCACAGAAACACGTTTGACATCGCCATCAACACCAAACTCGCGGCTTCCATCAAAACAACCAGCTCCATCCTCGCCAATATCGACTCGGTGCTCGATCTCTTGGAACTTCCCACCCTCTGCAAACTATGCATTCTGCAGGGCAATTACCAGGAAGCACTCGAAATCTCCATTTTGGTCCAGACGCTTCTTATTCGGTTCCCCAAACTTGCTGTTTTTCAACATATCCATTTTCAAGTAGAACAGGAGTTGAAGTTAATGGTCAAGGGCCTCATTAAGCTCCTCAACACCAACTTGAAACAACACAACATCCTCAAGATCTTTCAGATCCTCAACAAGTTGGATCTTATCAACTTTGACACATCACCTTCCATCAACTCATCGTCATTGGACCGCAAGAAACAACACCAGAAAGACCAGTTCCTCAAGATCATCTACTTGAACGCCCGCTACAAGTTCATTGTCAACGAGGTCACCAACCTTACGCCATTGATCAAGTTCAATAAACTCACGTACCTCAAACGCTTCATTGAAATCTACCGTGAATTCATCTTCAATTCCCTCTCCATTTACTACGCCATCTTCACCACATCGTCAAACAACGATAAGCTCCTCATCAACCAATTGATCACCAGTCTCGCATCGTTGTTATGCTCCGAATTGAAACTTTACTTGCCGGATCTTATTGCCCACGATGAACAGAGCCAGACCGATGGCTTGATCCTCCAGATCATATACCTCTGCAAATCTTTAGCAAAGTATCACGTTGATTTCGAGGCTATCATCGTCACCGAATTGTGTTTCTGCGAATCGCCCCTTGTCTCGGAACTGGACTGGCAAAGAAACCTGGCCAAGGTGAAAAAGATCCGTCAGTTCTAAAAAGTCTACATGAAAAAGGAAGAACCTGTTCTTCTATTATTACAAAGAGTTCAAACCAAACAAGAAACCAAGTTCCCGTTGGCCCAACCTCGATACAGACTTCATACCGTTTTCATCGAGCGCAGAGTCGACAATCTCCTTCTTCTTGTCTTGCAACTCCATGATCCGGCTCTCGACCGTGCCTGAAATCAAGATCCGGTGCACATACACCTCACGTTCCTGTCCGATTCTGTACGCCCGGTCCATTGCTTGTTCTTCAACAAACGGATTCCAGAACGGATCCATAATGATCACATGTGACGCACACGTCAATGTCAACCCCGTGTTTCCTGCGCGCAACGATAACAACAACACCTTGATATCTTCCTGGTAAAACCGCTTGATGGTCAGGTTTTTGTGGTCGAGCGACATCGAGCCGTCGTACCGCAAGAACTCGATATTCTTTTCGTCCAACATGATCTTCATCACATCAAACAACACCGTGAATTGAGAAAAGATAATCACCTTTTCGCCGGGATGCTTCTCGCCAATCTCCCGCAAAAGATCAATACACTTTTCAATCTTGACCGATGCCGGTAAGCCTTCTTTCTTCTCCATAAGCTCCGTGATCATCTGGAAATTGGTGCTGCTGCCCTTCTTCTGTGTATAGTATCCTTGACAGAACTCTGTCAACTGTGTATAAGAATAATTCTCATGATGCACCTTGGCAAAGATTGTATAGTCAATCAAGTCTGCCTGTCGCACACGTATACCACACTCGGTACACGAAGCGATCCGCAAGTCAGACACGTCGTCTTCAATGCTGTTGGATTCAAAGAAGGTCTCGATACAAGAATGACAAATCATGTGGCCACATTTGGGAAATAAGACTATCGAATCGGAACCCGTCAATACATTGAAACAGATGGGACATGTCGTCATACCTGAATCGAACTCATCTTCGCCGCCACCATTGCTTGGTGTTTGGCCGGAAAGCACCTTGATTCGCTCGACACATTCTTGATCAAGGCTTTGTAACTGATGGTACATGTTTCTCCAGTCACAGGGCCGGAACCGGTCCTCGGCATCCTGTTGTGCTTGACGTGACTTCATTTCTCCAATCTCCACCAAGAACTGGTGACAACACGCTTGTCTCAAGCGGAGCAACAATGTCAAGATACTCGACGCGGTGCCTTGCTTGTGTTTCTCGTTCATCAACAGCTGTGCCTTCTTCTGGATCCCGGTTTCAAGTGAATTGTAAAACTGCTTCTCGTTCTCTTCCATTTCAACATAGTCAGCTAAAATATGCTTTTCAGGTAACGTCAAGATCGGTTTCCCGTCAATCAACGAGTTCTTGGACCGACGCAACAAGATCGCCTTGAGCACCGCCCTCAATTTCCTCATACTACTCGACTTGTCACGATCATCGTAGTTGCCTGAATTGGACTTGAGGGGCAACGAAATATCTGCCCGGAACTTATACTCATCGTTATAAGGCCGTATACGAAGAAAACGAACAATAGGAAACAATTCATCGACATTATTCTGGATGGGAGTACCGGAAAGACAGAGCCTGTTCTCCGCCTTGATGCACGAGACTGCTTTCGAGGCAATGGCCGCCTTATTTTTGATATTTTGAGCTTCATCCAAGATGATTCGGTAAAAGAAGGCAGTTTTGCTAAAGAATGGCGACTCGTAGCTCTGGCCTCCCTCGGACGACAGGGGAATGTATCCTGTGCTTTCTTTATTAAGTTTTGCTTCAAGTAGTGCTTCCTTGAAGTGACGTTTCCATTCTGACGATAACGTACCGTACGAAGTCAAAATGGCATCGTATGACTGGAGACTGTTGAAATTGGATAACGATTTCTTTTCCAACCCGTGGAAGATGCCTATTTTCAATGGCACCGAAACTTTGACCTTAGATTCCAACTCGGCAGCCCATTGTCGTAATAACGACACCGGAGCGATGATGAGGGTTGTTTTACGGCTGGAATCAGAAGATTTGTTGGCCACCATTAATGCTATTGCCTGAACAGTTTTTCCCAACCCCATATCGTCAGCAAGAATGCCACCCTTTGACTTGGAGTTTTCCATCCGTTTCAACCATGTCAAGCCCATTCGTTGGTGTTTCATGAGATTGACGGATAGTTCAGGCGGTGTTAGTTCGAGTCCGTCTTCGAGGTCTTCGTCGGGTCGGATATTGTCCAACAAGTTCTGGAGATCTTCGTCTTGGGTTGTTGGTTGTCGTGAATAGATGTTCGGTACGAATCCCGGCTGTTGTTGTTGATGCTGGAACTGGGCAAGTGCATGTGAAGGGGCCCAAGGTTCGTAGTTGACCAAAGGAGTGACGCCGTTTGCTCGTAGTTGTGCATCGGCTTCACGGAGTCCTTCGTCTATGAGGTTCAAGCGGACGCTGTTGCCCTGGATGGACAGAACACGCTGGTCATGGGCCAACTTGAGGGAATGGTACTCGCTCTCCTTTGCCATAATCAGGTGTCTGACTTTGTCTTCCAACGTGGTATCGTTCAGGGCCTGGAGCTGCTGCTGGTAGAGATTGAGTGATGCGATCGTTTGCAGTACCGAGTCCATAAACGACTTGATCCGCAGGAGTTCGTGGTGAGTGTTTCTGTTGAGGGTCACCAATGCCATTTTTTCATTGTTGTAGATTCCTATTCGTTGCTGGAGCTGGGCGATTTTGATATTTATGGCCGAATAGTTGGCATCGCCCACGTTCGGCACGATACTGTTGGATTCAAACGATGTGGGCTTGAACCGTTTCTTTTCACTCTGGTCAGGTTCCAAGATCACCAACTCATCTTCTGATTCAGCATCAACATCGGGAATTTCATCATCTGAAGATGAAAGATCAATGATCTCGGCATGTTCAGGGATTTTTGATGGCGGTTCATGTGTTCGTTTCTGATCCGCAACCACGCGTGGTCGGAGTCCTTCTAACCGTAGTGTCTGTGTGTTATTGTTATTGGCGGTGGTTGTTGTTTGGTCATTTTCATCATCAGAAGAAAGATACACAATGGTTTCTGGATCAGGATACACCATTGGTAA
Organism: Teunomyces barrocoloradensis; assembly: GCA_030568385.1. Taxonomy (NCBI): domain Eukaryota; kingdom Fungi; phylum Ascomycota; class Pichiomycetes; order Serinales; family Debaryomycetaceae; genus Teunomyces; species Teunomyces barrocoloradensis. The sequence goes on along the minus strand of JAJMFX010000030.1, from coordinate 41,570 downwards.
GTGGTAGATGATTGATGGTAAAATGTCTATCAACGCACGGATTACAAAACAAATACAAAAGAAAAAGAGATCGGGACGCGGAAAGGCAAGAAAGAAAAGAGAACAGTGAACCTCCAAAAACCGGTTCTTATTGGTCCGATTCCTACATCAGAGGCGCATGCGCGCCAAGCACTTCAACGAGCATGTTTAATTTTTACTTAAAAATAGTACTGGGTGTTCTTTTTATAGACGATCGCCGTTTTCTTCCAAAATCTTATCTAAAACAATCTCCAATTCCTGTTCCAACCGAGCATTGTTTTCATCAAAACATAATCCACGTTGGTAATCGGCGCGTGCATCATCGTAGTTGCCCAAAAAGAAACTGGCCACGCCTCGTCTCAAAAAGTTATCGGGAACATTCATCTGTAACCCCAACAACATATCGGCATCGTTGAATGCTTTGATATACTCGCCAAGCTTCAAGTATGCATCGGCACGGCTCTGTAACAAGAGTCCGAATTCCTGTAACGATCCCTGAAACGACTGGAACTTTTCTCTTCTGGCCACCATTTCTATCCCGATCGAAAACTGTTTGGCTGAATCAGCAAATTTCCCAGCAGTAAACGCTTGGACACCGCTTTCGTACAATTTCTTGACCATCTTGGACCGATCCTTGTTGAAGTTTTCCACCGTGGCTGCAGGAGGCACATCGGACCCTTGGCCTATTATTTCAGTAGTGAGTGTATTGAGCTGGTCAATATCGAGCTTGAGTTGTGGTGCAAGAACTGCTGCTTCTTCAGGCACCAGCAAATGCTTTGATTTGACATCGTAGCTGATAGACACGTTCATGGTGGTGTCCGTTTAGTTTTGAACACGATTTTTCACATAAGAGAGAGGAGATGTATGCAGGAAATGACCGAGTTCTATAACCAACTGGCAATCAGTCCACCAAGTGATATGGTTGTGGGTTGATTCTGTTGATTATTGTGACTTTATGGAATTTATTATGGTTAATATTTGTTGTAATTCTGTTGTAATTCTATTGTGTTGATGTGTTGATATTGTAATAATGTTGTAATGGTATTTTTTTGCGGGTGCAAATGTATTTGTGTTACCATGACTGGATGTTACGAATTGTATCTTGCCACAAGTCCCAGGCCCAAGCCTCAGAATCACGGCACACTTCTTTTATCAACTTCAGTACTTACGAAACATCACCATGAACAGATGCATCTTGTGTGTTCCATTGGACATATTGTTCAGAATACGAACCGAGCCGATGTTGCAACACAAATAGAGAAATTGACCCGAAAACGATGGGAATTCATGGACTTGTTTCAAAGAGAGTCGATGTTGATGGTCAGTCCAGTCAAGATCCTTATAGAGAATAAACAGTGATTAATTAAATTAATTAATTAATTAAATAAATAATCAACATTTCTGAAATAAATTCATTCTGAAAAATCATCATCAGCAAATCATCATCAGCAAATCATCATCATCATCATCTTCTTCTTCATCTTCATCTTCTTCTTCTTCTTCTTCTTCTTCTTCTTCAGTTTCTTAATTTCTTTATTTCTTAATTTCTTTATCGCGTTATGTGCCCGCGCAAATGAGTCAGATAAAAGATTGAAATTTTAGATACAACCATCACTTCATCATGTTTGATCTTAAACAGGTTGTTAGACCCAATATCTTGCTGCTAGAACCATACAAATGTGCTCGAGACTTCTTCAAAACAGGAATTCTTCTTGATGCCAACGAAAACACCCACGGACCGGCGCTCGCAGCCGTCAGTCTGCTTGAACACGAGCTCGAGTTGAACCGGTACCCCGATCCTCACCAGATCGAATTGAAGGACCAGATCGTGGCGTACCGCAATGCCACCAGCACCCACAAACTTACAGCTGCCAATCTCTGTTTGGGCGTGGGTTCCGATGAAAGTATCGACTTGTTGATGCGCTGCGTGTGTACGCCCGGCAAAGATAAGCTCTTGGTGTGTCCACCGACGTACGGAATGTACTCAATCTGTGCCAGGATCAACGATGTGGCGTTGGTGGAAGTTCCATTGAAGTTTCCTGGATTCCAGCTCGATATTGAAGGTGTGGCCCAAACTCTTGCGAGTGATGCCTCCATCAAATTGGTTTACTTGACATCGCCAGGTAATCCCACGGGCCAGCTTTTGGCGGTGGACGATATTGTTACGCTCTTGGACAGAGTGGAAGATACATGGAACGGTTTGATTGTGGTTGATGAGGCGTACATTGACTTTACCATCAAAGAAGGCGAGCTGCAGTCGCTTGCCACGCTTGTTACCAAGTATCCGCGTCTTGTGGTGATGCAAACGGTCTCGAAATCGTTTGGCTTGGCCGGGATCAGGCTCGGGATCACGTATGCCACCACCGAGTTGGCTGGATACTTGAACGCCATGAAGTATCCGTACAACATCTCATCTCTCACTGCCAATATCGGCAAGAGAGCTACAGATCCCGAAGGGCTTGCCCAAATGGAGGAGTACGTGCGGTTGATTGTGGAACAGAGAACTGTTTTGTTGCAGGGACTACAGGAACTCGACCATGTGGGCGAGAATATTGGTGGACTCGACTCCAACTTTCTTCTTGTTCAGATCTTGAACCGTGATGGGGATGCGTGTAACAAGACGGCAATGGAGTTGTACACGAAATTGGCCACCGAGAACGAGGTTGTGGTGCGGTTCCGGGGCACCGAGCTCAATTGTGACGGTGCTCTTCGGATTTCTGTAGGCACAGCTGCCGAAAACAGCGTGCTTCTTGCTCGTATTGCCAAATGTCTAGAAGAAATAAATCGATAAACTTTTTTTGTGGAGTGTACAAAAATTTTTCAAATTTTTCAGTGAAAAATCATTAAACAATCATCATGGCTCGACTCAATTTGACAGGCCTTGTTGTGTCACAAGGCAAAATGGCCAAGACGGTCAAGGTGCGTGTGCAGACCAAAGGCTACGATAAGAAGATCCATAAAGAAGTGATGAAAAGAAAGGATTATTTGGTTCATGATGAAGGTGAGCTTTGTAAGGAAGGAGACGTGGTACGGATCGAGGCCGTGCCGCGGATCTCGACCCGCAAGACGTTTGCGGTGGCCGAAATCAAGGTGAACAAAGGGCAACAGTTTGCGTTGTATGAAACAATGGCCAAACAAAAGGTGCAACACGAAGAAACCCGCAAGCTTGCGGACTTTGTGGCGCGGAAACAGGAGTTTGAGCTGGTGGTGACGCAGATTGAGGATTTACGCAAGTTGGACCACATAACCACGAGTTTTGGGTCTGCTGATGAAGAAGAACGGTCAAAGTTGGTGGCCGAAATCGAGACCATCAAAAAGAAGTACAATATTGCGCTGTGGCCGCTGCCGGAACCACCATTGGCATTGGAGCTCAATGTTGCGGAACAGGAGCTTGGAGAAATCGAGCGTAGAAAAGTGAATTTCAATGCGATTTATGAAAAGTTGATGAGTCAAGAGTTTGCCGAGGAAAGAAGCAGGATTTTGGCCATGATGACAACGACGCCAGAAGAGAAGCTTCAGAAACATACGCAAAAGAATATTTTGCGGAGGTATATTTTGAATCCAAAGAATCCATTAACATTCACGAGCGAAGCGAGTGAATGTTAATGCGAACAATCACGAGTAATCCCATGAGCAAAGCGAATGGGATTATCGTTCAATCATCAAGCGAGTGTTAATACGAACAATCACGGTGTAATCCCATTCGTTTTGTTCATGGGATTAACATTAAATCATGTCAATAGCTGTTCATATCATATAAATACAATATCATAAATATCATAAACTTGATCACTTTTCGCAACATTGCTATGCGGTGAATGTAATACAACAGTGTCATCAAATCATATCTTCATATCTTCACTTCTTCACATCTTCACTTCTTCACTTCTTCATATCTTCACTTCTTCATATCTTCTTTTCTTCTGCTCTTCTTCACTTCTTTTCTTCTTTTCTTCTATCACTTTGTTATGGTTGCTGCGATGTGTGATGACAATAAACAACATCAACATCCATCAACGTATTCTATCACATCACATCACCACATCTGCTTTGCTTCTACTTCTACATCACTTCTACATCACATTTACTTTGCTTCTACATCACTTCTGCTTTGCTTCTGCTCTGTTTTCTTTTCTCTTTTCTTAACGAAACAACTTTCGCTGCGCTCAGTTGTTTCTCATGGTTGGCCGTGTACTTCGACGGTTGCTTACCGATACACTCGAGACACCCGCGAGTGTACGGCGGATGTTTGATCCTAACGATGCTGAAGGTTACTTGAGTGAATACGAAGCTCAACTTCTTCCCACGCTCCAAGGCTACTACCAAAACGAAGCCAAACACAAACAGTTTGCGGTCCCCGTGCGCCATGCGTTGCTGGCACCAGTTGTGTCGATTGCCAACCTCAGTATCAAACCCGGAGAGCCTCATTTCATCACATGGTACTTGATTTCAGCCTACTTTCCGTTGATTTCGGCATGTTTGGGCCCGTTGGCCAATATGATCTCCATCATCGCCTTGATTGAACATTGGCGTATCGATACCAGCACCGGAGTCACCGTACCCGACGACCGGCCATTCATGGTCTTGAACGGATTGCTGTTGGCTTTGGGAATCATCGGCAACATCTCGTTGCTCATGAACTTTTCCGGAACCGTCAAGTACTTGGTCACTCAGTGTATTTCTATCTTCTGTTGGCTTGCTGCCAGCGTGATGCTTACCGTATGTGTAGTGTTGGTCAACCGCGGCGCGTTCTTGGGCCAAGATGTTGCTTATACTCGTTCCGAAGGGTTCTGGATGGCGGTGTTCACGGCATTTCTCTACTTTGCCTGCTCTGCAATCTTGATCATCAACTTCTTGGGCTACAAGCTAAAGAAGTATCCTCCCATCTTTAACTTGAACGTCAAGCTGCGTACGTTGATGATCTATACCATCTGTTTCGCAGTATGGGCCGTGGTGGGCTCCGTGGTCATGAGTAAGATGATCGATGGGTTACTGTATGGCTCTTCGCTCTACTATTGTGTGGTATCGTTTCTTACCATTGGTCTTGGTGATATCACCCCCAACACGGCTGGTGCTAAGGTTCTCGTGCTTCTCTTCTCGCTCGTGGGTGTGTTAATCATGGGTTTGATCGTGGCAATGATTCGTCAGGTGGTGCTTTCGACCTCGGGCCCCACGCTCTTTTGGCACCATCTCGAAAAGAGCCGACTCAAGCTTCACGAAAAGCTCCAGCGTGAAGGAACTCGCTTGTCACACCAAGAAGCATTTGATCAGATCCGCCAGCTTCGACGTCGAGCCAAGATCCGCCAGCTCAACTGGTCGTTGTTCTTAACAATCCTCAACTTCGTCATGTTCTGGCTCGTGGGAGCCGCAGTTTTCCATGCTACTGAAGATTGGTCCTACTTTAACGGTATCTACTTTTGTTTTCTCTGTCTCTTGACTATTGGATACGGAGACTTTGCTCCCAAGACTCCGTTGGGCCGTACGTTCTTTGTGTGTTGGGCTGTTGGAGCGGTGCCGTTGATGACGATCTTGATCTCCAACATGGGCGATAAGCTCTTTGACTACGCCAACACGTTTAGTTACCAGATGTCCCGGCTCTTCTTTACTAGCACATACAAGAAGTTGGGCAAGACTGAGGTAGAACAAGAGATCGAACAAGAGTTGGAAGAACTTGAGGCTGAGGCTGATGATGATGATGATGATCAGAGCTCTCTGACTTCGGCACTGGTGCCGGTAGCAGTCGAGAAGGAACAATGGACCGCGTTGCGCCAGATGGCTCTGCTGGTGCTGGAGAAACGGCGCCGCAAGTACGAAGATATCAATACGCTTCTCACCAAACTTAAACCGCTCGTGGGCGATATGCTCGAAAACGAACACAAGAACTACAGTCTCGAACAGTGGACGGAGCTTGCAGGCTCGGTGGATCAACAGGAACACGCAGCACAGCTCCAGAGCGAGTTGTTCTGGGTCTCCAACCAATCACCGTTACGTCTTCCGCTCAAAGAACCAAACTACTTTATCATGAAGATGTTTATGAAGATCGAACGAAGTTTGGATGATTTGTTACAGCTAGAGATCGAAACAAGGCGAAGAATGGAACAGTACTAACTATTTATTGACGATGATCGGATGACGGTCCGATCCGGACCGTTTTTATATATAAAAGAAGCCCAAAATTCCCATCAATGTAAAAGTAATGAGAACTGTTGTTGCAGTTGGGGGTGTCCCTGTGATTAGAGACGTGGCGGTGCCGCTGCCACGAGCCGACGAGGTCCAAGTGTCGGTAATTGCGGCGGGCTACTCGAATCTTGTGCGTATTCGTGCTTCCGGACGTCACTACTCGGTAAAACTGGCTGGCAGTAGCGAGAAAATCATCGGGGTCGATGGTGTGGGCTACGTCGAGAACGAGTTGGTGTTTTTCGTCACGCCAGAGCCAGATTTAGGCAGCTACGGCGACGTGGTTAATGTCAAGCGGGCCAACACGTTTCCGCTCCCGCGTGGTACTGATGCCGCGGGGATCGCGCGCGTGGCGGCGTTAAGTAATGCTGCGATGTCGGTATTTTTTGCGTTGGCGCGCGTGACACTCCCGCTAGGATTCTCGGTAGCGATTGTGGGAGTTACCGGGACATCGGGGCGCGTGGCGGTGCAGGCCGCAAAACTTTTGGGTGCTGCGCGAGTTGTTGGTATCGCGCGGCTGCGCGAGAAACTTGTTCAGTTACAAAAGACTCAACCGCTATTGGACGAAATCGTGGCGTTAGACATGCTGGACGATGAGATTAAAGCGTCTGGATTACGTGACGTCGATATTGTTCTTGATTACGTATGGGGATCTGTCGCTACGCGGTTGATTTCTCTCGTTATTGCCAGCAGACCGCTAGCGACGCGCGCGCTCGCGTGGATTGAAATTGGCGAGAGCGGCGGCGAGTCGACGATCGCACTTCCCGCCGCGATATTTCGCAGCCACAACTTTACGTTATTAGGCAGCGGGATCGGGCCGCTAGACGACGAATTAGCGAGAAAACAATTGGCGAGAGCAGCAGTGCTGCTTGCGACAGGAGAAATTACCGGTACTTACAAGGCGGTAGATATTGAGGATATTGTGAAGGAATGGAATGCTGAGTGGAGTAGTGATGTGAGGGCGTATTTTACCTTCAACCACTAACCACAACGAGCGTAGCGAGGTTGTGGTTAGTGCTACTCACTGTAGTTCAATACCATTATCTTTTTTCGTACTCATAAAAGTGTCGCTATTTTTCTCGCTATTCTCATTTTCTCATTATTTACTTATCTTTTCTTATCTTCTCTTATCTTCATCACATTCTTTCTATGAACGACGACTATGTCTACGACCCTGTGGTTTTTACACTCACTTCCCGTTTCCTGCTCCTGCTCTCGCAACTCAAATACTTTACCTACATGATCATTGGCATTGCGTTGTTGTGGCCATGGAACTGTTTCCTTTCTGCATCCGCCTACTACGCCGACCGCTTTGCCCACTCACCAGCATTGATCAAGATCTACTCGTCCACCATGATGTCTGTGTCCACCATGGCACTGGCACTCTTTAACTTCTACTTGTCTCAGGTCCAACAGGGCGTGGATTATACTCGTCGTGTCAATGTGGGTCTCACACTTACAGCCGCTGCGTTTGTGGTCATGGCCGTTTCCTGTGTTTCCCAATGGTTCATCTCGATGCCCGATCCTATCTTCTTTACGATCTTGATGTCCATGGTCTTCTTGCTGGCGTTGGCCACCTGTTTGGCCCAGAACGGTACCATGGCCATCGTCAACCTTTTGGGCGGAATCTACGCCAACGCAGTGATGGTCGGCCAGGCAGTGGCAGGCATCTTGCCAGCAATGGCCCTAATGGTCTCGATCCTCGTGGTGGGCGACTCAAAACCTCAGGAATACGTCGCTAAGAACTTTGGCTTGTTTGTTTATTATATCACAGCAAGTCTTGTTTCATTGGTTTCAATGTTGTTATTGCTCTGGTCCAACCGTGAAGCTCATGAATCAACATACGAAGCATTAACTTTGTTAGTTGATGGTCAAGAACCAGAACAAGAACACGAACCAGAGGAAGAAGAAACGGTGCAGAAAGAACACGTTCCGTTTGGAGTTCTCTGGTCCAAACTTAAACTCATTGTTCTGGCCATCTTTCTTACTTTCTGCATCACGCTCATCTTCCCGGTATTTGCATCTACGGTTGAATCCACCCATACTTCAGATTACTGGTTCTTTCAGAAAAAGATCTTTATTCCGTTTGTCTACTTTATCTGGAACTTGGGCGACCTTGCTGGCCGTGTGCTATGCGGGTATCCACGCTTGGGTATGCTTATCACGCAGCCACGGACGTTGTTGGTGTATTCCGTGGCAAGACTCGTGTTTATTCCGTTGTTTCTTACGTGTAATATCCAGCCTCGTGGGGCATGGATCCGGTCTGATTTGTGGTACTTGGGGCTCCAGCTCGTGTTTGGGATCACGAACGGACAATTGGCCACGAGTTGTTTTATGATTGTACGTGATTATTGCGATACTGACGATGAAAAGGAAGCAGCAGGTGGATTTACCACGGTCTTTTTGAGCATAGGTCTTTGGGTGGGCAGTTTGTTGAGTTATGTAATGGTTTGGATCATAAACTAACTCAAGCAACTAACTCGAGCAACTAACTCTTGCTTTGCTCGAGTTGGTTGCAATTGATCACATATCAACCATACATTACAACATTACAGCATCTTCTCTCGCTAAATAGATTTCTCGGTAATTTAACGATACTCTCGCTAAATAGATTTCTCACTAAAAAACTTACCACTACTCCTTTATGTCGTTTTGGGCCAACAATAAAGATACGTTCAAGTCTGCCGGTAAAGCTACGGCCAGAGGCATTGGACGTGGTACCAAGGCAGTTGGCAAAGCAGGCGTCAACACGTACAAGAACCATCTGGCCAAGAAGAAAGGCGAAACGGGCCATGAATCTTCTAACGAGCCGTACACGGGTCCAGCGGTGCAGCCGGTAGCAACAGAGCATTTGAAGACGTTGCCGCCACCTCCAAAGCGTAATGTGGGCACGTACGATGTGCCTGCGTTTGGTGAACCGTCCCAGTACCAAAAACCAGAGACAAAGAATTATTATGAAAATGAACAGCCACAACAACAACAACAACAACAACAACAACAACAGAACTATCAAGCTGCTCCAGGTTATCAGCCTCAGGCTGCTCCGGGTTATCAACAGCCACAGAGCTACGACCAAACGCAGCAACAAGGCTATGGACAGCCAAGTTATAATCAGCAGCAACAAGGATACGATCAGCAACAGAACTTTCAGTCTCAACAGAGTTTTCAGTCTCAGCAGAGCTTTCAGTCTCAACAACCTCAACAACATCAGCAAAGCTTTCAATCGCAGTTCCTGAACCAGTCACTTCCGAACCAGTCGCAGCAGCTGTTCCAGTCGCAGGAACAGCCAAATCAAGCAAACTTCCAGCAGCAGCTCCAGCAACAACTTCAACAGAACCTTGCGCCTGGAAACCAGGCAATTCCACCACCAATGCCGGCAAGAGATGTCCCTGTTCCTCCGTATCTGGTCCAGGACCATCCAAACCTCCAGCAACAGCATCAGCCACAGCAACAGCAACAGGAGCAAGTTACTTATGAGCATCCGTACCACACACCACAAGAGGTTCAACAAGCGCAACCAAATCAACCTGTTCAACCTGTTCAACCTGTTCAACCTGTTCAACCTGTTCAACCTGTTCAACCTGTTCAGGCTTTCCAGCAGCAGCCTCAACATCAGCAGCCTCCTCAAGCACCTGGTCTTCCTCCACGGACACAAACTGCACCGGTACCTGAACGTGGCCCCAAGAAGATCGAGATCAAACAGGTTGATGTTTCCACGCTTCCACCACCGCCACGGCATCGCATTGCAGTCGAGGCTGCTGCTGCTACGCCTGCAACGTCCACTGTGCCCAAAAGAACTGCTTCTGTTTCTTCAACCGCAAGCTCAGTTCCAGCACGGTCCACTGCTCCGCCTACGCCAGCACGATCCAGTTCCGAAACATCATCTGTCGTATCGTTTCCACCACCACCCAAGATTTATCGTGGTTCTAACGATGAGGCTCCACCGCCACAGCCCAAAAGACCAGCAGAAGCGGCACCTCCAATGCCTGTAAGACCAACCGAAGACGTTCCACCACCGCAACCCGCGAGACCAGGGCCATATTTAAAGAAAGCACCGCCTCCAAAACCAGCCAAGAAGTTTGTGCCCAAGGAAGAGACACCACCACCAGCGTATACACCAGTGGAGACTCCAAGTAGTGCAAGAAGTGAGCCTGAAGCTCCAGCACTTCCAGCAAGACGTTCAGAGCCGGTGGTTCAATCTTCTAATGATGAGTTTCTTATTCAACTCAATCAACGGCTTAAAACGACCCAGGTTTCACCAACAAAACCAGAAAAGCCAGAAAAGCCTTTAAAACCAGTGATCGGAGCGAAACCAGTTATCGCACCAAACCCATCAAAACCACCGGTTGCTGCTAAACCGGTTGATACACCAGTTGTTAAACATGCACCGATTGTTCCAGCGGCCAAGCCATTGGTTCCTATTGTTAAGAAGGTTCCACCTCCAGTAAAGCCAAGAGTTCCGTCACCAGAAAAGACTCCACCACCAGTGAAACCAAGAACAAGTAAACCAGCAGCAGCAGCGGTAGCTGTTAGTGCTGTGGGTGATTCTGGTTCTAATGGTGCTGTTGGTGCTGGTGGTCGCTACACACGCGGTCCACCACCGCCACCACCACCCAAAGCACGTCTGGTTGCACCTCGCCATGATCTAAACTTAAGCTCGGGATGGTACGCCAGTCATGGTTTATTATCGCTTCCTTCGGACATCTCTGGTTTATCGTACACCACGTCGATGAAAAGTAGTGGAAATAACCATGAAAGATATATTTCACTACGTCTTAATGATTTGGGCGTGGTGGAGTATACAATCCGGTGGCACGGTAGTGATTATGATGGTGCCACTGCTGAACAGACGTACCACGAGCTGCCGATCACGGCGTGCGTCCCTAGCCACGACGAATTAGTGAGCGCGCACCGCCAATTTGGCGAGCATGTCGCTGCGTGGTGCGAGCATCGCATGGGCGAAACAGTCGCGCGCGGCGAGTGCTGGGACTTGGCGCACGATGCCTTAGAAAAGGGCTGCGGTCGCCATGCGTTCGTATCGCTCTACACTCATCACGGGTACCCGATTCTCTCGCTAGAAACGGTGGGAGGCCAGATTCGGTATATTGGCGGCGTTGCTCAGCTTGACGAGGTGCGGCGGGGCGACATTGTTCAGTTTGAGCTGTGTGAGTTTGTGGACGGGACGCAGACCCAGACGGCGGGCGCACCGGACCACACCGCAGTGGTGCTCGCGGTAGAAAATAGCGATGCGCTCCCTAAACTTATTGTCGCGCACCAGAACGTCGGCGGTGTGCGTCGCGTGGTCCAGGGAGAATTTGTCGTGGCACGCCTCACGCGCGGACGGGTGTGGGTGTACCGTCCCATGCCTGTACTGTGGGCTTCCACCGGAACAAATGTATAGATTTGTACTTTTTGAGATGAGATGAGCAATGTCGGTGCCCGCGGCCCTATCAAGTTACCAGGACGAACACACGTTTCAGTATGACCAGGTCAAGGCTTTAGAACATCAACGCACTCATTTGGGTTCATTTACAGATCTTGAACTGCGTGTGGTTGAATACTACAACCTCGATGAGTTGTTGAAGAAATTAACTGGTTACAAAAAGGTAACGCTCCAGTTTCCCGATCCATTGATCTGTGACTCAGCCACTGTGGTCCATTACCTCCAGAAGAGATTGAATGAGAAGATGGTGGATGAGATGGAAGTTGATGTTTCTGGCGAAACATCAACTTCCGAAACAACTTCGGTTTGGGTTCTTGCCGATACTTCCTACTCTGCCTGTTGTGTTGATGAAGTAGCTGCTTCTCATGTCAAAAGCGATCTCGTGGTGCATTTCGGTGACGCTTGTTTAAATGTCGTTGATAAACTTCCTGCTCTATATGTTCTAGGAACACCTACCGTTGATTTGGATGCGGTTGCTGCAGCGTTTCGTCGCCAGTACGCCGATCCTGCTTCCAGCGTCGTTCTCATGGCCGATGCGCCTCATACACAACTTCTTGGGGAGTTGAAATCGCGGTTGAATGAATATTCCGACGTGGTGGTGGCAGATTTGTATCTTGCACCCGAATCACGAGCAGAAATCGTGGGCTACGTGCCGCTGGTGGCAGGTTCAGTGATTGCTAATCGTTGTATTGATGCTGATGATGTTTCTCGGTACAATCTCTTTCATATAACACGGCCCCAGGCACCTCGGCTTCTTCAGTTGACAACTCAGTTTGCCAGCTGTTGCGTGTACGATCCTACCACATCAGCAGTGAGCGACGGTCCGTTTCCGAACCTCATGCGTCGGTACCGTGCGGTGCTTCAAGCACGAACGGCTGGAACAGTTGGTGTACTTGTCAATACGCTTTCGCTTGCCCATACACGGACGCTAGTGGCTCAACTTGGGGCCCAGATCACGGCTGCTGGCAAGAAACATTATGTGTTTGTTGTAGGAAAACCCAACGTGGCCAAACTCGCCAACTTTGAGAGTGTTGATGTCTGGTGTGTGTTGGGATGTGATCATCAGGGGATCATTCTTGATGAACACAACGAATACTTTAAGCCAATCGTGACTCCGTTTGAGATCCGCTTGGCGTTACAGGATGAATTGGTCTGGGAAGGTAAATGGGAAACAAACTTCAATGCTTTGATAAAAGAAAGCACGGTGAATGAAAGGGATGATGGTGATGATGAGGATGAAGGACCCGAGTTTGATCCTGTTACCGGGAAATATATCACCTTTTCACGGCCGCTCCGACAACTACAGCATCTTGAGATCACGGCAGACGAACCAACAACGGATTTGGTCCAGCGGTTTACATCTACGGTCGCTATTAAGAACACAGTGTCTACATCTGCCCTTCACCTTCAGAACAGAGAATGGACGGGTTTAGGAAGCGATTTTAAGGAAGAGAAAGCAGCAGTGTTGGAACAGGGAAGAGAAGGAATAGCAAGAGGATATGATAAATAAATCTTTTAAATTATATAGAATCAACGATATTCAAACTTTTTCATAATTGTTCACTTCTTCTTTATAAATGTCGTCATTTGTGGCTGGTTTATTTCTGGTGCTGGTTCTTGTGGCGAGTGGATTCATCTCAGGTTCTGTTACTGTTACTGTTACTGTTACTGTTGTTGTTGTCGTTGGTTGTTTAACTTATACGTGTTTTCAGTATAAGCTTCCTACGAACGACTGGAAACCATTTGATTCGAATGATTCAGCTTTGATTACTGGTGGTACGCACGGATTGGGAAAACTGTTTGTGAATGCGATGCTTCACCGTGGAATTGGCCACGTCTACGTGGTGGATATTGAAGCTCCCGATCCCGATCCAAGAATTACATACATCCACTGCGATTTGGTGTGTCTCGAAGATGTGCTGCGCGCGATGGAACATCTTTTCCATGATCTCGACCAATCACATCGCCGCATCTCGTGTCTTATTAACAATGCTGGAATCACCCATCGTCGCCAGCCATTATGGAACCTTGACGAAACCGCGGTGTCGCTGGTTCTTGCCATAAACCTCGAAGCACCAATCACAATTCTTCGTTCCATCCTCAAACATCATCCGCCATCCAATCAACTTTCGCTTGTCACCATTGCTTCGTGTCTCGGTACGTTTGCTCCCGCTAACCTTTCTGTCTACGCTGCATCCAAAGCTGCCCTTATTCTGCTTCATGAATCGCTCGCAGTTGAACTAAAACCGTTTCCTAAAATAAGACCATTACTTGTAACGCCTGGCCAATTATCTACACGAATGTTTAGTGATATCTCCACTCCAAGCCCATTACTTGCTCCTGTGGTTGACCATACGGTCCTTGCTACTCAAATCATCGAACGCGTGGCTCGAGGCGAAATCGGCATCGTAGCATCGCCACTTTACGCCAACTTCCTTCCTGCTGTCCGCATCCTTCCGTTCTTTCTCCAACAATGTTGCCGTACATTCTCAGGAATAGATAATCAATAATCAGAAACTAACTCTTTTTCTTTTCTATCAACAGTTTCATTAATTCCACAAGTTTTCTTTGGTTAATAAACCCAGAAATATCAAAAAACTTGCCGAATTCCAATTGTCCCTCGATCTCAGCGTCGTTGGCTTCAATCTTGATATAATAAACACTATCGAACTTTGTTGTCCATCCACGAACCACAACTTTCTCTTCCTTCTTGTATCCAATATACTTGACATCTTTGTTCACACGGTTCATTACCAACATCACACCACTAATCACGAAATAAACCACCACCAACGCTGCGGTGATCCCAAAAACGTCCTTGAATTCATACTTTTTATCCAAATAAAAGAGAATTGCAGCAATCGCTACCGTCAGGTACCCCAAGGCCAACTTCGTGTCGCCAAACGTGAACGATTCATCGTATCCAAATTCCGAAAAAACGCCCGCAAGCGCCTCGTCTGTCGCTTGACGAAGCTCGTTGATAGAACTGCTGGTTAGTGAACTCTGGAGATATGTGTTTCTTGTGACTTACTTTAAGTTAACTTTGGCCATTGACACGTTGATTTTGAAAAATGAACATGTAAAAGTTACAAAGTGCACTTTTACACTTTATATTTCAGTCTCAATTCCACTATCACCATCCTTCCACTCCACGTGATGGACAGTGTCAACAACAAGGCCCAGCAGCAGGCCAAGGCCCAGCAGCGGGCCAAGAAGAAACCAATCACCATCAGTCATTTGATGGAGTTTCCGCTGTACCGAGACACGCCTGCGTACCATGCCAATCGTCAGAAAGAAAAGAAACGAAAACCAGTGAAAAATCATCATCATCATCATCATCACCATCACCAGCTTAAAGGAATGGATTTCATCAATGTCAATTATCGGTTTGTGGTGGATGGACTGCAGCACTATCAAATGCAACAACTTGATGCCAATGTCGTGGTAAATCGAACCGATATCATGAGGGTCGTGGTTCCGCGCGGCGAACAGTGTCCGCTTTGTCTTGACGAGCCCGTGGCTCCACGTATGGTTCCGCTGTGCGGACACGTGTTGTGTCTCAAGTGTGTGCTTGAGCTTCTTGCCAGCGAGGTGCCGCGTGCTCAGAAACAACACGGTGCTGCCGTCCACGAAACGTACCGTGAATGTCCGCTCTGTGCCCAAATCATTCGCCCTCACGAATTGGTGCCGGTCCTTTCAGGTGTGGCGAGTGCAGCGGTGTGGCCGGGCGATGAGATTGTGGCGATGCAGTTGATGTGGCGCATGCCGGCCCTGGTTCTCGCCGTGCCCGCAGGCGTCCGTAGCGACCCGTTTCCGCTGGTGTACCGCCACGATACTCAGCCATACGTCCGTGTATCACGAGGAGACTTTGACTACGCCGTGGCTCGGTACCACGACGAAAAGTTGGCGTTGCAGGCTCAATTGGATCACGACCAGCTTTTGTACGGCACAAACTCTACCTTTTATACCCAAGCAATGCTGTTTATCGATGCAGAAATACAACTGTGGCAGACCAGAGCACCAACAATCGATCTGCGGCCAGAAATCGATGTTTCCTCACCGTTCTTCTTCTACCAAACATGTTTCTCGTCTTCTACCGTCTATGTTCTTGCTCCACTCGATGCCAAACTCCTCAAAACATGTTATGGCTCATATTCATCGCTTCCACCCACAATTTCGGTGGTGGTGGAACATATTCGATATGAAGAACTCGACGAATCAACGTCCTTTTCCAAGTACAAGTACTTGTCGCACCTTCCATTGGGAACCCAGATTGCGTTTCTTGAATGTAATTGGGCTGGAAACGAAGCGATCGATCTGGAAACTTGGTCTAAATTCAAAGATGACTTAACGAAACGAACTCGGGCCCTGGCCAAGAAACTCCGTCTTGAAGAACGTAACAAACAACGGGCATTGGAATCGGCAGAATCGCAGGCTCGCGACTTTTATGCTCGTGAAAATAACCCCACCATCATCCATGAACCAGAAATACCTGTTGGTCGGTTTGGATCCCTTTCTATCGTCGATAATCGACCTTTGGAACCGGTGGAACCGGCGGAACTGGTCGAACAATCATCAAAAGAGTACACCACGTCGGTGTGGGGTACACGGATCCCACGAAACGACGACGATATCGAAGCAGAAGCTGAAGCCGAAGAAATGATCCGCAAAGCCAGGGAAGCTATGGGTACCAAGGGAAGGCGGCGTAAAAAGATGGTGTTGATGCAAAATTAGATAAACGAACCGTTATGTAACCTCTCTATTCTTCTTCGTAGCTGGTATGGTGGTTTCGGGTGGCCCAGAACACTCCGCCCATCACCAACACACCCGTGCCCACCGTGGGAAAACACCAGTACGGAATCGGTAATGTCGATGCGTTTGGTGGAGGCACAAACGGAAACACAGCAAGAAAGATGTTGGCACACAAAAAAACGCCAATACAAACGTACGGTGCCGAAACGGTGTTTCTGCTGGTGGGCTGCTCGAGAAGTTGCGTAGAGTCGTCGGAGTTGGTGCGGTGTCGGAGCGTAGATGTATCGAAAACATCATCAAACGACGTGACGTACTCGCCCTCGAGTTCAGTATACTCGTCGTTCTGTCCCCAGCGTTCACTTCTGGCCAACTTCAAGTACAACAAACCGCCTGTCAACAAGATATTGATCCAGGTGCCGGGATAGATGTAGAGATTGACGACAAACTCGTAGATCTGTACCAGCGGCGGTGCCACAAGCACCACCACCGTCACCAACCAGTGTAAGAGCAACAGGTGGCTGAACTTACGAAAGTATCGCGAAAACGGGATATAGTTACCCAACGCAAGTTCCTGGTTGACCACCGAATGGGCGTACAGCACCACAAGCACGTTTCCGAGATTCAGCAACGAGATAAACACCGGAAGCAACCGCGACGTGACACTGGCACCAAAGATCTTGTTGAAAAAGATCCCGGCCACCAACACGCCGCTCTCCAACATCTCCTGTTTGGGGATCACCACCAAGTACAGCACCAATACCAAGAAGTAGAGCGCCGTGGTAGCAAGCACCGCAGCAGGAGCAGCCACCGTAAGCACATGTACCGGATCATCGATTTCCTGGAGCACATAGTTGACGTTTTCCCATCCTTTAAACGAATATACCACTTCCAAGAGCCCCACGGCGATGGAATACGTATCTGGTCTCATATTATCGTGAAACCGCCACATATCGTCAAAGTTATGTGTTGGATCCACCGTCACCACACCTACCATGACTGCCATACCAAGCACAATGATAAACACAAGGATTCCGATCTTGAACACTCCCAAAAAGTTAAAGAGCTGGGTGCCTTGATTGGGGAACCGGGAGTGGAGAAACACACAGAACGAGATACACATCACACCAATAAGTTTCAGGGCCCGGTCATTGCCCGTATCGTGGCCAGTAGCCGCATACAACACGTATTTCCCAAACGCAAACGAGTTGCCGGACGAAAACCCAAGCAACACAATTGCAAACGAATACACACATCCCATCAAGCCTGGCGGAGTCCGAAACACACGTAAGAGATAGTTCTTCTCGCCTCCGTTCTTGAACGGAAGATTGAGTGCATATTCAATATAGATCACCATGCCACAGAGAATCACCACTCCTCCAACCGCAAACATACTGAGAAAAAGACCGACATTGCCGTTGGCGTACTGGAAAATGATCGACGGGTTGGAAAAGATGCCGGTGCCAATGATCTTGTTCACGATAAGCGAAATGCACGAAAGCGTGCCGAGCTTCTCTTTGGTAGTCATCGCTGGGTGCCGATAAGTTCGGCTGGGAAAGATATGGGGTCAGATCACGTGAAATTTTCAGACGTAGACTTTTTTGCAACCAACATTTGTGGGAACCACGGCGCATATTTATAGACAATCCCGATCTTCAACAGGTGCGAAGAGGGACCTACATTAACTCCGCAACGTGCATGCATTTTTTTTGAATTATGTCTGCATGAAACTCCAATACCCGTTTAGGACAGTTTCGGCATCGTAGTGTGTCCTATTTAACCCGTAGCCTACATTGGCATTCAAAACATTGACAGCAACACGACAAGTATCGAGGATCGCTAGTTCATCGACATTTTCGGTCTGGCTCCCTGTTTCCGCATGTAGTCCAATTGAAAACGTAAAGTAATCGACGGCATCGGGCCACAGCTTGCCTCCCTTTGTTTTCGCAACCTGAAGCCCAACACAGTACGGTTTCGTGTCGGTTTCCACCTGTTTATACATAAACTTGGTCTGGTGACACGCCGAATCCTCATAATTCATCGACGGAAAGTTCATGTTCACGACTGTAAAGAGCGGCGGCCGAAATATCGCAAATTCAGACAAAAAATCAAGGATATGTGCGTTGATTGCCGCAATATTCGTTGCCTCGACATTATCCCGAAACGGACTGCGGTGGAACGGCTGAAAAACCGTTTCGTCCCGAAAATAAATCGGTTTCTTATCGCCACTAGACACCACGAGCGTCGACGCGCCCCGAAACGCACTGTACCGCATCATCGTGGCGATGGGCGACCCATCGTCGTAGTTGGCCGTGAGCAGAAGCCCTTCGTTCGGTCCAATAATGACAAAGTCTGGCAGAAACCCGGGATACAACGGAAGAATCCGGTCCCATGCCGCCACCAACGTGTCGGTGACAGGTCCATTGATGTACCATGCATCTGGATTAAGCGGGTCTTGGCCGTACCTGAAATTTGACACACTTCTATGCAGCAGCAGCAGCATTGCATGCATATCCGCCGAAAGATTCCATGCATCTTTCAAATATCGCTGTTTTCTTGGCAAAAGATGCCCGTACTCGCCGCCGTCACTAACATCGTTGACTTGCTGCTGGCCCTGGTACAACGTTCCCACCAAAATAACGTTATGTTCCTTCAGAAGGTGTGCGTGGAGGTACCGAACATTCTTCGATACCCACGAGTCGGTGGTGGTGAGCAAGATATTGAGGGCAGAGCATGTAGCTATGAGCCAGAGAATGTACATGGCGTGTTAAAATTATCTTATCTGATCAATCAGTGGAAAAAAAAGAATTGACAGATGTTACACAAAAGCTTAACGATTTACGACTCTAAATTCATTACATATATTTTATGACTGATGCACTTTATTACAATATTTTATGATATTTTACGACTGATGTACTTTATTACATTATTTTATAACTGATGTTTATTACATAATAAACGCAATATTCATATCTTGAGGATGGGAGCAGGATAACTGGGGTTTCTGGGAGTATTTCTGGCTCAACAACGCGCGCATGTTGTTGAGCAAGCTGAGGTAGCTCTGGTTCTGCATTTCTGTCAATGTCTTGATAAACGACCAGCTCATGGCGCCCGTTGCCGAGCCGTTTTCGGTTGAATCTGCCGAAGTTTGGTCGTCCTTGCATCCCAGAATGGAGATGACGTCTGCCGGCAGGGCTTTCATGGCTTTGATGGCGTTCTGGTCGACGGTTTGGCGTTTCATCACCTTTTTTCCGAGTCCCATAAGTGAACTGAGGGCTCCGCCGACGTCGCCGCGTTCGTAGCTCATAAATGCCGACAACGCGCCGGTTCCTGCGTCCTTCAACAAGTTGGGTTCCTTAACCACGCCTTTAGTCAGGTACACGTACGGCAAATCAAGCGCGGTGCCTGAATGACAGCTGTCAAAAAGCGCCGTTAATCTGCACCCCGGTGGAAGCAGACGCACCATAATGGCGTGCATATCGTCGTCGACAATGTGGCCCTGCTGCTCAAAGTCGACAGGATATATCACGTCGTCAAACCCCGACTCCTCGTCGCCGTCCAAATCCGGCGTGGTGCCCCCGTGCCCCGAATAATGGAACACAAGCGAATCGTTCGGCCGCGCATCTTTGACAAGCCACTGCATCGCCCGAATCATGTTTTCTTTCGTGGGCACGCGCGCCATTTCGCGCTGGTCGTCCGTCAAAATCACCATATCTTCCCACTTGTAGCCCCACCGCTCCACAAGAAACCGCAGCATGTTTTTCACATCGTTGATACACCCACGAAGCTCGTTGCGGCTCCCAAAATAGTTTACTCCAATAAGAAGCGCTTTTTTCCGCCCGCTACAGTCTGAATACTGAAACGTCATGTCGGTCTGCCCGAAATGCTGCTGTCCGGGCGGAGGACCGGGCGGACGCAGGTACGACCGTTGGACTGGTGCTCCACCAGGCGGCGCTCCAGCGGGCGGCGCATAGTTTTCGTAGTTTCCTGGCGGCGGGCCGGGTGGCGGCGCGTAGTTGCGTGGTGGAGGGCCGGGTGGCGGCGCATACTCGTTATACTGACCCGAATACATGTTGATTGTGTTTTTGCCCGTCGAGTTGAAACGAAACGTACCCCTACGTCATCGTGTCCGCCGTGCATATGCAGGCTGAAATAATACGCGTAACAAATGTATCCGGTCTGAAAAATACCCAGAAAATATCTATTTTTTCCCCTGCGCCGGGTTCTATGTATGCGCGCCACTCACAAGCGAGTGAGTGAGTTTTCAATGCTATGAACGTGAAGCGAGTGAGCCTGTGTTCACTCGAATCGGTCGTGAGTGAGTGATTCCAATTCCTTTAATGCTACTTGGTACAAGAGCAACATGATCGAGCTCTGTACGCCTGTCCAGATGAACCGGGGGCCGACGCCGGAGAAGGCGCCGAGAATGCCTTCGTGGCGGTAGATGGAAATGATGGCGGTGAGTGTACCGCCAGGCGCTGCCACTGGCGTAGCAGCGCCAGTCGCAGTCGCAGTCGCAGCGCCAGTCGCAGTCGCAGTCGCAGCGCCAGTCGCAGTCGCAGTCGCAGCGCCCACGGCGGTGCGGCTGGGAACCGACCCCCCGGATTTCAACCCGGAAGTTGTCCCGGAATGACTTCCGGTTTTACTTACGGTCTGGGTTCCGGTCTGAATTCTTGTCTTTATCACATCCAACGGTGTGGTCAACACACCGGCCAAGCCGCCTGCTGCTGCGCCCGTTCCCAACTCCAACCATACAGGCAAGTCTCTGCCGTGCCACCACATTGCCCACTGGCGAAACTTCTCGTAGAACGCAAACTGAATGGCCAGAAACGGCAAGTCGCGGAACAATGTTTCCTTGTAGCCAAACACAAACGTGCCGAGGCCCTCGGTTTTGGCGATGTGTCGCACGGCGTGCGTGAGGTTCCGGTAGTTGTAGCCCGAACCTGTCGTATACGGATTGTTGTATCTTCCCTGAAGCTGCAAACGCGTTTTCAAGACTTCCAGCGGCACGTAGAAGACGCTCAGCGCCAAGTCGCCCGCGATGCCGGCGACAAAGTACAGCGCTGTTTCTGGAACGCCTGCGGCAAGGAGTTTGCGTTTGATGAGTTCGTAAGTCCCAAAAAACGCTGCTGTCAGCGGAAACAGGCCCAAGATCGCGGGCGTGTAGCCTCCGTATAACCCGCGCCACACGCCTTCTTCCCGAAGAATCGTGGCGTATGCCCGTACCATCTGCTTGTACTTGGATCCTTTGAATCCCTGTTGCCGCGTTTTGACCGTATCGAGCGAGTGCATCGCGGTGTCGCCCACCATGCCGCCCACGCCGCCGGCCAACATGCACTGTATGAGCAGCGGCACGTGCTCCGCCGGCAGCGGCGGTTCCTGGAAGCTTAGTGGAATCGACGATGTCATTGATGAAGGGTTGGTGGAAAATTTTCAGTCACGTGGAAATGTTGATGTTTTTAAAAAAGTGTCACGACATTTGTCTGAAAATAATTGTGAATCGTGATAATAATTTTATGTTTAAGAGAGGGGTGAGGTTTTATCGGGTGCTTGCGCTAGAACTGTCGTGCGACGACTCGTGCGTAGCGCTTCTTGAGCGCGTGCTGGCGGTGGGACCGCCACGGGTCGTGGCGGCCGAGAAACGGACGCTCGCGTCGGCCGCAGCGGGCGGCATCGTACCGACAGCAGCGCACGATTTCCACCACCGCGAAATGGCAAAGTTAGTGAGAGATTTCTGTGCGAAAAATAACGTGGGCCCAAAGTCACCGCCAGGACTTATCTGCGTAACGAGAGGACCGGGCATGACCGGGAGTTTAAGTTCGGGAATTCAGTTGGCAAAGGGTTTGGCAGTGGCGTGGGGGACACCGTTGGTGGGTGTGCATCATATGTTGGGACATATATTGGCAGCTACCGTGCCGAGCGAAGCGAGTCACGGTAGCGAGACGAGCCCCGCTAGCGAGACGAGCGACGGTAGTGTACCGAGAACAAATCATACCGAGACGAAAAATATACCGAGAGATATACTGAGAAACTCTGAGACAAAAGATTCTGGGGTCGTGATGAAAGTTACCGATACTCTTACCGACAAAAATGACGCTCGCTCCGCTCGTACGCTCGCTTATCCCTTTCTATCACTTCTCTGTAGTGGTGGCCATACCATGCTCGTTCTCTCCACGTCCCTCTCCCACCACGAGATCATCATCAACACCAGCGACATTGCTGTAGGCGATTCACTCGATAAATGTGCCCGTGAACTTGGGCTCTACGGCGACATGCTCGGGCGCGAGCTCGAGCGCCACGTCGCGGCGATTCCTGCCGAAAAAAAACGTCGCTACGCGAAAATCAACACCAAACACCGGGACAACGCCGCGGGCTGGAAATTGGGCCTTCCGCTACGAGGCCCCCACGACGAGCGGGTGCCGTCGGTGGTGGAGTTTGCATTTGCGTCGTTCCTTAGCGGGGTCCGTAGCGTGCTTGCTCGCGATAATTCGCCCCAGAACCGCGAGTTGCTTGCCTATAAACTCCAGGAAACAATATTTGACCATATCGTCGACCGAGTCAATGTGGCGGTGGAGAAATATGGCGGTGGCGGGGGGAAGTTTGCGGGCGTGCGTCATTTTGTGTGTAGCGGCGGTGTCGCTGCGAACGCGCGCTTGCGAGAAAAACTTTTTAGCGAGGTTCACTGGCACAAAATTAGCGAGACGCCCGTGACGTTCCATTTTCCACCGCCATCTCTTTGTACCGACAACGCGGTGATGATAGGCGTGGCCGGGATCCAGATCTACGAACAGCTTCGGCTCCAGTCAACCCTCGAGATCACGGCTCTCCGTAAATGGCCGCTCGCTAATTTATGTACCGTCAACGGCTGGACCGACGTTAGCGACGCAGATCTACACCATACAATAAAATAGCTTGTACATATATATAAAACTAAAGAGATGGAGCGGGGCTCTGGGCCCGTAAGATCTGGTCGGTGGTATCGATGACCGAAGTTTCTAGGTCCGTAAACTTAAAGCCCAAGATCTGTCTAGTTTTCTCGTTATTTACCGAGGACGCTACTGCCTTCGCGGCATCCACACCGGGGTTTCCTACCGGTAAGCGATCTTGCAAGTCAGGGAAGCGGTGGCGGACGATATCGAGAATGGTTTGTGTAGTGAACGGTTCGCTAGTGACAAGGAGACGTTGGTTCTCGGTATTGGCTGCCTCGAATGCTGCCAAGTGAGCTCTAGCGACGTCGCGCACGTCGACAAAATGACTCGCGTAGGGAGAAACTTTGTCGCTAGGCGCGAGCTTAAGCACCAGTGCAACAATCGCAGCCGAAGCATTAAGACTGGCACCTTTAGCTACCGGGAACGTCTGGGGCCCAAACACAAACGATGGACACACCGTGGATAATACAAAGTTTGGTTTTTCACGTTCGACAAACTCCCACGCTGCCTGTTCAGCAAGTTTCTTCAGGGCCATGTAGCCGAAATTGACCCCCGTTTTCGCGCGCTCCCACGAAATATCGTTCCAGCTCGTCTCGGTAACTAGTGACGGCGCGGTACTGTTGAGATCACACATGGATCCAATCGACGACGTGACCACCACGCGCTTGATCTGAGGCCCATGGTCCTTGATTGCCTGGAGCGCGTTGCGGGTTCCGTCAATTGCAGGGAGAAGGATTTCTTTTTCGATATCTTTAGCACCGGGAGTTGCTGGCGAGGCGGTGTGGATAAATACCGAGGCGTCGCGGTGGTGGCGCAAAACGTCGTCAAACGCGCCTGCGCGCTCAATGTTAGCGACAACTTCGTACTGGAACTGCGCGCTCGCAAAGTCTCGCTGGAGCTGCGCGCCTTTTGCGTCGGTGCGCACCACGCCAACCACGCGGTACTGTTTCTCAAGCAAAAGCGCAATGATATGCTGGGCAATGTACCCGTTCGCACCGGTAATTATCACGGTAGAACCAACCATCTCGATTACTTACACTTATAGATAGATAGCGGATCCCGGCACTATATACCTCTGTCCGGAAACATAAAAGATCCCGATCCGAATCCCCACTGCCGCTGCTGCGTTTGTTGCTCCCCTCACTGCCTCGGTCCCTGGACCCAGCGTTCATGTGCGAGAAACACCGCCAGCATCGGGATCGGTCTCGGTACCACTAGGAACAAGGGCTGCCAACGCCGCCACCAGTTGTCGCCACGCCGTGAAATCGTCGGTTTCGCTCCATAGCTCGTAGCTCTCGCTCTTGTCGCTATCGACACACGCAGCTGCCGCTCGGGCGAGCCCAAATACCGTCTCGCCGTCTCGGTACGTTCTCGCGACATACTGCGCGTTCCACCGCGCGCGGTTGGCCGCACCGAACGCCGCTAATTCTTGCCGCGCCCACGCAGGAACAATTTCATCGTTCTGGCGCGCCACCGCCGCCGGCTCGCTAAGTGCTAACACGGCATAGACGGCCACGAGCGCCGCCGACGCGTCGTCGATCTCCAAGTACTCAAACGCTACCGCGTTCTCTAACGCCGTAATTACCGCATCCAAGTCGTTGTTTCTATAAACATCTTGCCAGAAACAACAGCCGGTATCTTCGTCAAATACATGGATTCCAAACGCTCCCATACTACCACGATAAATAAATTATCCATGCGGATCCTCGCTATTTATATTAAAAAAAGTCTCCCTAAAATTACGAAAATCTCGCTAAGAAAAATCTATTTATTTTCGCCCCGTTTTTTCATCCGAGACCGAATCCGTTTTCGTAATTCCTCCCCATCTTCATCCTCCGATTTGATCTCATCCGATTCTGATACTTCTTCCGATTCTGATTCTTGTTCTTCCAATTCTTCTTCTTCTTCCTCTTCTTCCTCTTCTTCTTCTCGGTGGCCTAAGTAGCAGTCAGTAATATTCCACTTCTTCACTAAATATCGCCAGGTGGCGTAGTCAAAACTGGCAATGTGGTGGTACGTCTCGCTACGCTGCTCGCTCTGCGTCTCCTCGTATGCCTCGCGAGGCACAATGCTCACCATCGGCACACCGCCATCGTCGCGCACCCGGAGCCGGGCGTCTCGCACGAGAAAACTCGTAAAAAACAAATTCTCTACCGACTGCCCAAACAGCCGGGGATCTATAAAGAACCGGAAAAAATTTACCTCGTCGTCGTCCTTGGCGAGAAACGTCTGGTAAATAAGTCGTACCATGTACGCCGTATTGTGTTCCTGCTGGGCATCGAGCTCGCTAGCCTGGAGCTCGCTGGCGGTGGTGGTCGCTCCGCCACGCACCGTATCGTCCACCGTACGCGCGCGCGCAGTGCGTACGCGTTCCGTAGTGAGCGGCCCGTTAAGAAAATCGCTCGCTATCGCGCGCCGCGACACCGCGTGGTAGAGCGCACCGAGCCGGAGCCAGTTTGTCGCGGTAAACAGCGACTCATCCTCGCTAGCATCATTATCGCCTGCAAACCGCTTTACGGCCGCCACCACTTCTCGTTGGCCAAGTGCCACGCCCGCATCAAACCGAATATTACGCACATTGACAGCAGCAAAGTCCAGGGTCTCCTTAAACGCCTCGGAATCCTTGAGATGTACTTTGGTATCGTTATTGCGATCGCGCTGGACCATGCTGTAGAGCCGCTGGATCTCGCTAAGATGATGAAGAACAAGCTCCTGGGCAGTCCCGTGAGCTGCATCGGTTCTATTATCGACCAACTGCCGCCGAAGCTCCTCGTAGTTCTCGATATGTTGTTGTTTAGAGAGTTTTGTCATGAAGAATGTCACTATTTTTTCTCATTAAATTCTCACTATTCTCACTATTCACTTTCATTAATGGACGCGTCGCCCACCATCAGACGACTCGATGAAGCCGTCATTAACAAAATAGCGGCCGGTGAAATCGTCATTCATCCTGCCAATGCACTTAAGGAGCTCTTGGAAAACTCTATCGATGCTGAAGCAACGCAGATCTCGGTAATCGTCAAGGACGGTGGCCTTAAGTTGCTCCAGATTACCGACAACGGCACGGGAATCCGTCAAGCAGATCTTCCTGTTCTCTGTGAAAGATTCACCACGTCAAAACTCGCTCGTTTCGATGACTTGGAGACAATCGCCACGTACGGGTTTCGTGGGGAGGCTCTCGCTAGCATTTCCCATATTGCGCGCGTCGCGGTAGTGACAAAACGTTGCGACTCGCCGCTAGCGTACCGCGCGCATTACGTTAGTGGCAGTTTAGCGAGCGCGACCTGGCGTCCCACTACCGATACTGAGACCGCCATTAAGGCGGTAGCAGGCACAGACGGGACCCAGATCTCAGTCCAGGACCTTTTCTATAGTGTTCCAGGCCGCTTGGCGGCGCTCCGGCCCAGCGACGAGCTTTCGCGGCTTGTCGACGTTTTGGGGCGGTACGCGGTGCACCGCGACGTCGGTATGGCTGTGAAAAAAGCTAGCGACACCACGCCGCTTCTCGCTACGCGGCCTGCGATGCCGGTGCGCGAACGGATCCGGACCGTATTTGGGACCGCTGTCGCCAGCGAGTTGCTTATGGTCGAGGTAGCTCCCCAGCCCGAGTACGGGCTTGTGGCAGTAACGGGGGCTGTGTCTACGCCCAACTACATCAATAAGAAGAAGATCGTGCCGGTATTCTTTGTGAACCATCGTCTCGTGACATGTGATCCACTCCGGCGCGCGCTCGCGGCGGTGTACCACCATTTTCTCCCTACGGGATGCCATGCGTTCATGTACTTGTCGCTAGAAATCGAGCCACGAAACGTTGACGTCAACGTCCATCCCACAAAACTGGAGGTACGGTTCTTGTACGAAGAAGAGATTGTGCGGGTGGTTAGCGAGGCGCTCCATGACGCGTTAGCGAGCGTCGATAGTTCACGGAAGTTTAACGTGGCGCGCGCGCCTCTCTCGCTACGCCCCGCGGTGACGATGGTGGTGGCGGCGGACGAGCCGCCGCGAAAAAAGCGTCTGGAGAATCGGTTAGTGCGAACGGACCTGCGACAAAGCAAAATTAGTGCGTTTCTCGCTAAAGAAAAGGACAATGACGACGATGAAATTGGCCAGATTGATGAAGAAATGGATGAAGATGACGATACGCAAGTTGATTCTGAAAAACGGCAGCTTGTGGAAGTGAATCTCCAGAGCATCAAGGAACTACGTAAAGATGTCGCTGGCGGTGCGAGTCGCTCGCTAACGGCGGTATTTTCGGGAGCGGTATATGTGGGGATTGTGGACGAGGAACGGCGGCTCTGCTGTTTCCAGCACGATGTCAAGTTGTTTCTCTGTGACTACGCCGCCATGTTGGGTGAATATTACTACCAGGTGGCACTCGGTGCGTTTTGTAATTACGGTACCGTCAAACTTAGCGAGCCGGTGCTGGTGCGAGAAATGCTCGCGGCGGTAGGTGATACCGCTAAATCTAGCGGCGATCTCAGAAATATGGTACTGGTGCTTAGTGAGATGCGTGAGATGTTGCGTGAATACTTTCAGATTGAACTTGTGGCTGCTGGCGGCTCTGACGATGACGTGGTGCTAGCGGCGCTTCCACTACTTCTTCCAGGCGCGGTGCCACCGCTCGCTAAACTTCCGTATTTTCTCCACCGTCTCGCGCGCATAGATTATAGCGACGAAAAACAGTGTCTCGCTGCGGTGTTGCGAGAAATCGCGCTTCTCTACGTCCCGCCCAAGCTCGCTAGCGACACTGCTCCCAGCGGTGCCCGGGCCCAGCTCGATGCCCAGTTGGAACATGTGATTTTCCCTCAGATCCGACGCCGTTTCGTGGCACCAAAAACTTTAGCGAGCACCGTGGTCCAAATCACCGACCTCCCTGGTCTCTACAAAGTATTTGAACGGTGCTAGCATGTGATAAATAGTATTGTAACGTAACGTAACATTCTTCCAGTAAAGTTTTTTTTTGTTCTGTCTCGCTATCTTTGTCGCTAAATTTTTTCTTAATATTCTTTTCTCCTCAATTCACTCGTTTATCAACACATGTCTGCCAACGACACATACGCCCAGACAGTGCTTCACGGCGCCTTTCCGCGGAATGTACTTGAGTTCCAGGAATCCCAGGACTATTTCCAGCAGCTTGTGTTTGTTGACTACCAGCTCCAGCTCCTTGTAGCCAACGAGCTCGCGGGTGACGAGTTTCCCCCATCCGTTCTGCCAGCTACCATCACCAAGGTGGATCTGTTGGCCACATACGTCCATTCCATCGCTGCCAATTACACCACGGCAGCACGGACGTACGAGGAAAACCTCTACTTTGCTGTTCTTGCAGCACAGCTCCATTATCTCCAGCACGACGATCCACAAATGTCACAGGCCCTCAATTCTATCGCCATCAGTCCTGCTGCTGCCACCACTGCCATGCTTCTGTACTTGACGTGTCGCTACTACGTGCTTGCGGGTCTCCAGTCTCCCCAGTCATGGACAGCGTACTTGGGACAGCGTCCATCATTTGTGGTGTCGCATATCGCTGCTAACAAATGGCTCTCGCTACTCCACCGCCAGCTTGCGCGCACGCGCGCGGCGTGGACGTGGCCCGACGTGGTGGCGATGGACGTAGGCGCGCTTTCTACCGCCGCGTTCGCCGCGTACCTCGTGCACGCGCGCGAACATACGTCGCTGGCGCTCCGCACCGAGGTGTCGCGATGGATGGTGCGCGAAATCGAGGCCGAGCTCGCGACACCCGCGGTATTTCCTCATGCCACTGCTACCGCTACCGCCACGCCGCTCGCGGCCCACATTGACAATTTGTACCGGGCCTGGAACGGCGACCAGTCGCTTTTGTCGGTCCTGAGCGTACGAAAGTTGTTACTCAACGCCGCTACAAAGACGTACCAGTCACAAACCGTGCTCTCGGCGTTGATGGACGTGCTTATCGTGGCAGGCGACTACGACGAGGCGTTCGCGGTATTCAAAACGTACGCGGCGTACGTCCGTAACGAGCGCGCGCTCGCGGGCGGCCGCGCTGGCGACATTGTGCGCGTGATTTCGACCTACGCCCGCTGCGTCCGTCTGTTTAATCTCTTGACAGCGGCCCTGAAGTTCAAGTTCACTCCGGAAGAAACAGTGGTGCAAAGCTTGACGCTGTGGTGTGAAGAGTTGGAAGAACACTTGGCGGCGTTTGGAACCATTGCCGATATGGATTACGGTGAAAATAGCGCGAAAAATAGCGCGAAAAATAGCGAGAAAAATAGTGAGAAAAATAGCGAGAGTGTCCCTAATGGTACGGCCGGTCGCTCGGCCCACCCGCTCCTGTTCCTTTACCATAGACACAACGCCAACATTCTTCTTGCCGATACATCGCCGCTGCTTACGCTCATCTCCGGTGCATGGCATGCTGTGGGATACTTCTACTACTTCATGGCGGTGCAACGGCTGCCTACGCACGCCGTGATGGAGACCCACCGCGACGCCGTGCTTGCGTGCTACAAGCGCAGTCTTGTCGTCAACACCACCGGCAGCATCGACAGCTTGCACCAGTACGCATTGGCGCTCGCCCAAGCCGGTGATGCCAAGCTGGCGATCAAGTTGTGCAAGTTTGCGTTGCGCAAGCACCTGGAACTGTTTGCCACATGGAACTTGTTGGTGTTGAGCAGCACCGCGCTCCACCGCGACTCCAAGAACGACGGAGCAGTGTCTGCAGCTGCTGCTGCCCTCAACATCGCGTCGCTTTACCTCAAGAAACATCCACAGGCACCAGCACATGTCCGGCGTGAGATTCTCGAGCTCAAACTCACGCAGCTCGCGGTGCTTGAGGCGATTCATGGCACCGAGTACATTCTCGAGCTTGTGCCCGAAGCGTTTGTGCTTTTCCACGAGCTTTTTGAGGTGGTGGTGCTGGAAAAGAAGGTGCCGGTGGAAAACAAGTGGTCGCACCGGCCACTGGTGCTTGATCTGAAGGAAGTCTCGAACGGAGCTACGGCCATTGCCAAAACGAGAGTAGCCACGGTGACTGCTGCGATCAGTAAGCTCAAGGTGGCACCGGTAGCCACCAGCACTGCCACGACGATGGACAGCAATGCTGTACTTCAGGACTTGTGGCTCTGGACATCACGCGTGTACCAGCGAATTGGGCTTCTTGAAGAATGTGAGCAGTGTATAGTTGAGGCAGAGACGGTGTACGAGCCAAACGTCAAGACGTACACGGCGTTGGGGTATCTTACGTCGAAGAGCCGGAAGTTTTTGCTGTTGCAGGAGTACGAACGGCTGCTTGAACAGATGAGCCAGCAGCCATACAACCGGGAGTATGGCCGGACGTTACTTGGACTCAGCAAAGCGTTTTTGGTGGACGACGATGAGACGAGTTCGCTCTTTACATCGACAAAAGACCGAGACGCTGGGATTGTTCGTCTCAAGAACCAGTTAGAAAGCTATGCATTGAGTTGGCCATATGGCTACAACAACAGCGAGGTCTGGTTCTATTTACTGAAGATCTACGAGGTGTTGGACGATAAGGTACGGATGGGCGAGAGTTTATGGCGATGTGTGGAGTTGGAAGATAAACGGCCGGTGAGAGGATACGAACGGAATCATTAGATAGCAGAATTACTGTTGACAAGTAGAGAGAATTTAATTGTAGAATACCGTTACTTTATTACTGTTTCTAAACTGTCAGTGTTCTGGTATCGCTTGCGATGTTCTCATTTTTACCGACGATTCTGATATTTACCGATCAACTTTTTCTTGACCTCATTTTTAATTGAAATTCAAACTTTTTCAATCATCAATGGAAGTCTTGTACTGTTCAGTGTGTACATATCCGCCCGAGTACTGTGAGTTTGGGGTCAGTGCCAAACGGTGTCGTGAGTGGCTTGGAGAAACACATCCCGAGCTCCATGCCCAGCTCTATTCTGTCGATGCGCTTGCCAACATCACGTCGACGCTTTCGGTTGAAAAAGAACAAAAGATCACCGATGACTTGGCCAAGAAACAGTTGAAGGAAGAAGCCAAACAGGAACGTGAGCTCCGCAAGAAACTTGCCCTGAAAGTCGTGATCAAACGAATCGAACGTAACCGCAGAAAACATATCATTTCTGTCTCGGGACTCGAGGTGTTCAATATCGATATGAAAAAGTTGGCCAAGACGTTTGCGTCCAAGTTCGCCACGGGTGCTTCTGTCACCAAGAACGCCGAGAAGAAGGAAGAGATCTTGGTCCAGGGCGATGTCAGTGAGGAAGCAAAGGTATACATCGAGAAGTTGTTGGAAGACCAGGGCTTGAATGAGGTCAAGGTCGAATGTATCGATGAAAAGAAGAAAAAGGAGAAACCAGCCGTGCCAAAGTAACTCCAGAAATGTCCCCAGGTGTATGTAATTCTAAGTAGATCTATCGTATATTCACAGCTCCACACCGTTCAAAAGTTAGTTGACGATTTTGCTGATGCTCGGCACCTTGTCGTTGTTATCCATCGGCATGCTACTGAAATGCTCATCAGCAGCAGCAGGAGCAGTAGCAGCAGCTGCTGCTGCTGGAGCTGGAGCTGCTGTGTGAGCAACAGGAGCTGTAGTGTGAGCAGGAGCTGGGGCTGTAGGAGCTGTATGAGCTGTATGAGCTGTAGGAGCTGTAGGAGCAAGTGGAGGTGGAAGTACAGGAACTGCAAGTGGTGGTGATCTTGCTCCATTCACAGGTCCCAGACCTGCGCTGCTTGTCAGCGATGCAGCAGACATCGGAATCATCATGAGATTCGGCTGTGGTGGTGGCTGTGGCTGTGGTTGTGGTTGGGGTTGTTGTGGAAGCGCATAGACCAAGCTGCCGTTTGCAAGCATGGGCTGGAGCGAGATCAACGGGCCGTACGGCGACTGGATCACCGGCTGCGGCATCGGATACGTATATGTCGGTGCCATTGCGCGTGGATGATGCTGTGGATGTGGATGTGGATGTGGATGTTGTTGCTGTTGCTGCTGCTGCTGATGGTTGATCGGAGGCAGTCGTTCGGGCGACGTATCGCGGGATTCCTTCTCGTCAAGCTTTTCCTGGCGCACCAGCTGGTTATACTGAGCCATACGGAGCGCATGGCGTGCGGGCGAGTCCAAGTTGAGGTACGCACAGTTGAGTTTGCCCTTGAGACAGTTGAGACACGCCGGAAGCGTTTCGTCACACTTGATCCGGCGTTTTTTGCATGTGCCGCAGCCGAGGTGTGAGTTGCGGTGTTTTCGGCGCGAGTTCTTCTTCTTGGTGATGGCAGCAGCACGGGGCCCTGCGGTGGACGCAGCACCAGCGGCCGGGGCTGCCACAGGGGCGGAATTGGCAGCCACTGGCGGTAGCAGAACCGATCCTAGCGGCGGTCCTAGTGGTGGAGGAGGCTGTTCACCATTCACAACGACGCTGGCCGCGGTGGTGGTGGTGCCACTGCTCGGTACCGCAGGCATCGCCATGAGTGGCATCGAAGGAATGAACTGAACTTTTGGTGTATTTGTTGTTGTTGTTATTTGTGGTGGTGGTGGGTGGGTGGAGATGAGCAGAGGCACCGGTGCGACCACGCCCAATGGTGGAAGCGTGTAGTGTGATTCTTTGTTGTTTGGCGGTGGTTTTAACGCCGAGTTGTAGAGATCCATGGCACACGGGCAGCAGAAAGAGTGGTGGAGGAAGGCACAAAGATTTGCGGTTCGTATTTGTCTGCGACAGCAGCGGGTTTGGTGACACAAATCGCAATCGATTTCAGGTACGGTGCAGGATACGACGGTAAGGCAAAAACCCGGGCACGATTTTTTGCCCGACACCAGCGGCGCCGAGGTTGGTGACGGCGCAAAGATACGACGGTTGGCCAATAGCCGCGCGGGTAGTGCGAGGCGCGCGTAAACGGAACGACAAAAATACCCTCACCGAAAAAAGTCTTCTGTGTCCTCGTAATTTTACGGACCTCACCCGTCGCCCACAACCAACCGTGCTTACTAATTTACGGGTAATCGCAGGGCGCGCCCAGACGCAATTACGTCATTGAATTACCGACACTATTGTCCGCAATGAAACTGTAATTCTGAATTTCTGTCTTCTAATTGTCTGTCTGACATCTCTAACTTGTAATTGTCTGTCTGATTTCTGTCTTCTAATTGTCTGTCTGAAATCTCTAACTTCTAATTGTCTGTCTTCTATCTGATATCCATCTTCATATTTTCTTCATTCATTTTAGCTATTTACAGCGTTATTTCATATCTACATCAACTCTCTCCACAAATATGGAGTAAAGATCACCACCGCAGTAATCAACGCATCAAACCCTTCATACACCGCCAACGGAAACCCAGTCACGCCTCGGGCCTGGAAGTTACAGTAGATCGCATAGAACGCCACGCAGAAGAAATGGTTGAACAACATCATGGGAAACGGCAACATGCCCAGCAACAACCCGATGGGTCCGCTGACACACGATCCGCCCAACTGGAAATACTCAAAGCATCCACGCTGCAACACCGCGAGTGCCTTGCGGTCGGCCGCAAACAACGTGTACAACGCGATCGATAGCGTGTTGATCACCGCATCCAACCGCTTGCGCTTGCGGTGGAACTCACCGAGCTGCCGCGACACCAGCGCATGGTCGCCCAAATCAGCCACCTGTTTGGGGTGCAAGAGTTTCGCCAACACCACGGCATCGTTGAGACCCACCGTCATGCCGCCACCGGTAAGCGGATGTCTCATGTTGAGCGAGTCTCCCAACATCACAAGGCCCCGGTGCTCGTCCAGCCCTTGTTTCATCGCCAGCAAGAACTGGTTGGGCATCGTACGGAACTTCTTGGTCTCCAACGCCGCTTGGAACGCAGTCAGCACACCAGCAGGCACCACGGGTGCAATCTGGGTCTTGAGGTAGTCGTACATCTCGGATACCGAGGGTTGTTTTGCGCCACGGAACGCACAAAGGATTCTTGTTTCAGTCGGCGAGATTTGGTAGATTAAGACAGGCGCATGTTCGCCCAAAATAACGTGGCCACGGCCAGGCAGCGGCAACGTGGCGTTCTTCATGTGGAGACCCACAAAGTACGAGCCAATCAGCGGCACGTTCAGGGCCAGCAACTCTTTTCTGAACTTGGAATAGATTCCATCACACGAGATCGTCAACTTGGCACGATAGTCGACATACGTGTCCTGAGCTTCCTTGACCTTGACACCGACCACGGTATTGTTTTCCCGGAGGATCTGCAGCACGGTGCCTGTCAACGCCGTGACGTTGGGCTCGTTTTTGACGATGGTTCGTAAGTTGCCCAAGAAATCACCGTGGTGGAACGCCACACCACGCACCCGTTCGTCGTTGTCCCATGCCTTGGCATCAAGCGTGGTATCGGAGTGCATCTTATCATTATCGCCAGCCACACAGTCGGCTACCGGCCGCACGGGGTTGGTGGTAGCTGCGTCTGCTTTGAGTGGATAGTCCATCTCGATCTTCTGGCCATGGAACTGGACATAGTAACCAGTCACATCCACAGCCTCAATGTTGTTGATGGCTTGAACCATTCCTAGCTCACGCAACGCCTTGACGCCGGCAGGCTGCATCAATTCACCGACGATTCGGTCGGGCTTCAGCCAATCACGTTCCACAATCAACACTGTTCTTCCTTGCCGGGCAAGTGCCGTGGCAATAGCAGGTCCAACGACACCAGCTCCAATCACAATAACATCGTACTCAACCATTGCTTTGTATCTTGTGTTTTGACGGGAATACTGTGGTATATATACAATGCGTATACGATGAGTTGATGTGTACTTTTCGTCGTATAGAATATGCAGGAATGGTTCGATCTAGTGGGATGATGTACACCAACAACAACCAACGACAACAAAGTTGTTGTTGTTGTTGTTGGTAGAGAAGATAATGAACTTGTTAGAACAACAACAACCTCGTTGCTGTTGCTGTTGCTGTTGCTGTTGCTGTTTTTTATTTCTATTTATTCTTCTTCTTCGCTCTCTTCCTCTGCGTCCTGTAACCAACTGATAAACTGTGCCGTCAAGCCACGGACCACCCGATCACCTTCCGTGGTCCACCATTCCAAGATCGAATCCTCTTCAATAATCTCCATCTCATACAAGATCCGGACCGCAAGAAACATCACCGTTTGATTATAAGCTTTATCGAGCTGGGCGATCTTGGACTCGAGTACCGTACATAAATCGACCTGTTCTTCGTCATTAAACACCTGGCGCTTGAACAACGGGCCCCAGTGCTTGAAGATCTTGGCTGCAGCCTCCTTGGCTTCTAACGTGCCCGTAGCCACAAACTCCACCACTTTATCGACCAACGCCTCCACCGTGGCCTTTCTCACCTCGTGGTACGTCACGTTCATCGACATCCGCAACGTGTTCAACTCCAACAACGCCGTGTCCAAGTCATGGTTGTTGTCCAACGCTCTCTTCACCGTAGCAATCGCCTCCACCGCAAAATCCTCTTCCTCATCGTCAGAATACGTTTCAAAGTCGGTGGAGAGCACCAGCGTCGCCGAAAGTCGCCGTGCTTTCTTATGCTTCTTGACCTTGCTCTGCGTAACCGATGCAATCGAGTCGTCCGAGAAGTTGAGCGCCCGGAACTGGTACACCACCCCGGAATACTGGTTCGTGGTACTCATATCAGACTCGGTATCGTCGTCCACCGTACGGTCCGACAGGTACACAAACCCTGCGCCGTCCTCGCCCACAATATCCACATCTTTGTCCTTATCGTCGTCTTCATCAGATTCTGCCTCGTCAAACCCAAACTCATCTGTTTTCTTGAACGGCTGCTCACCAATGCGAATATTGAATGGAACATGCACGCCGTGGCCGATCCGGACGTTGTAGCCCACCACCACGCCTGGAGTGAGCGTCACGTCGTGGCCAATGACACCGCCACACGCCACAATCGCCCGGTCAAGCACCGTATTGTCTCCAATCACCGCTCCATCCCATACATAGGAGTTGTTGATCGTGACGTTGTTGCCGATGGTACAGTTCTTGCCAATGACACTCTTGTTGATACGCGTCTTCTCGCCCACACTGGTACATGCTCCGATCGCGGTTCTGCTCCCGATCTTGCATGACTGGGCCAAGATCACCTTTTCTTCCTTGTAGATATGGTTGAACTCGTACGAATACGTGTTGTTATGCAACAAGTTGGCATCGGGGACCAACGGGTAGCACCATCTGGCCAAGATATCTTGTGAAATGGCATCGTACGTGGCCCAGCTCACCACCCGTGCAGCGTACTCCGAACTGTCGTCGGTGATGTACGCATAAATCGTCTTCTTGACCAAATCAGACGTCAACACGCCCCGAAGAAAGTCTCGTCTCAAGTACTGGTAGTCAAAGTTCTCCTGGAAGATCTGCGGCACATGCGGAGAACAGATATGGACGTGGCAGTCGATCAAGTCGTTTCTCACCACGAACTCATCTTCGATATCTTCAAGCAACTCGGGATCAAGCGCAATGCTGCCCTTTTTAGCATCGCCCAGCAGAATCTGCTGGTAGTAGATACATCTGTCGGTCTTCTTGTCGAGAATGAACGCCGCTGCGTCCACATACAGCCGCAGACGGTGTTGAGGAGACGTCGGAGTGAGTACCATCGTAACAATATGGTCCTTGTCCTGCTGTTTCTTGTGCTTGTGTACACTCATCGCTTTGTCAAAGTCCATGTTCGTCACCACATCACCTGTGATCAAGAGAAAGTCTCCTGAGATCAAGCCCCGGTTGTCCAAGTCACGCATGGCATCTCCAACGGACCGCGACTCGAGCGACATCACCGTACTGATCTGGAACGGCGAGTTCTTGGACGTCCACTTCGAGCTCTCAATATACTGCTGGATCTGCTCTCCATGCGACGAACACATCAAATACACCTCGTTGACACCAGCTTTGGCAAGAAACTCAAGCGTATACTCAATCAACGGAACGTTGGCCAACGGCAACAAACACCGCGGTTTTGTCGCAGTTAACGGCATGAACCGCGTCTCAAACGAGTCTGTTAACACAATCGCCTGGAATCGCTCGTCCAGCACCACTTCTTTCTTCTTGTTTTTGGGTGGCATTGACGTATGAAAGGTTAGTTGTGCTTCGCTATTAAATTTTCTTTTCAGTCACGTGAAAAAAAACGAGCGCAGCGAGTGAGTAAAAGTGTCTGCAAAAGACTGAAAGTGTCTGTCTGAAAAAGACTGAAAGTGAAAAAGACTGAAAGTGTCTGTCTGAAAAGTGTCTAAAATTTCTGATATCTCTATTCTTTATCACTATCTACAAGCCTATTCATTGGAACTAGCAGCATTCTTTGCTGCCTGCTTCTGTTGCTCTTCTTTTTCCAACAAGATCTGTTTCCATTCAGGAAGTGGAGGCGGCTTCGACTTGTTGATTTCCTCTTCCTTCATGGCCAACAAGAGCGTACCCAACAACAACACAATGGTGATGCCCTGCGCATACATTCTTGCCTGGACAGCTTTCTGTGCCGTGGTCATGATCTTGTCACGGTTGACCAACACCCAGGACCCGTAGAGTGACGCAACCCACGACGAGAAAATTATGGGATACTTGTTGTTGTTGAGAACCGTGAACGTCTTGTCGGACAACGACATGCTGTTCCACTCACGGAACTCCTGCAACAACTTCCCTTCGGTATATTCCGACTGGTGCATCTGCTTATCGAACTCCCACGACCCTTGATCGGCCCAGAACGCGGTCATGGCAATGGTGGGCATGGTGAGAATACACGTCTTGATCGACGAGTTGAACGACCGGAACCGCACCGCGTGCTTGTTCTTCAAGTACGCAAAAAGACCCACAGACAAAATCAGACCATAAAAGAACCCTTTGGAGGCCTCAGACTTGACGTGCGAGATATGGGCATCTCTCTCTTCCGTGCTAAGGATCTTCATTGTATAGCAATTGTGTAATTAAAAAGGGACGATTTTAACATGCGACAATTCCCGATCGGGGATAAAGGTCGTGCGCCAGACACTACAACAGACACTTAAGAACAGACATTCAGAATTCAGACTTACCAATGAACCACATGCAACATACCATGAACCACGATATGCCCGGACACACGATGCCGGGACACGAGATGCCCGAAACGTGTTCGATGAACATGATTTTTACGTGGGACTGGAAAAATACCTGTGTCGTGTTCCTGTGGTGGCATGTCAAGACGTTTTCCGGGTTCGTCGTGTCGTTTGTGGCTATCGTAGCAGCAACCGCGGCGTATGAGTTTATTAAACACTGCACAGCACGGTGGGAACTTGGCTACACGAGCTTATTGGCCAACGGAACGCCCAATGCAAACGATACGGCCGTCCGTAAATATAAACTCAAAAAGGCTGTGCTCTACGGGTTCCAGGTCGGTTACTCGTTCTTATTGATGTTGGTCTTTATGACATACAATGGCTGGTTCATGCTTGCAGTAGCCATTGGTGCTGCGGTTGGGAACTTGATCTGGAGTGCCCCGTTTGCACCTGCAGTTAGAGAATTGTCGTGTCACTAAGTTATAATTTAAATGAATATTTTATTTGCTCTTATTATTAATATTATTATTTTGATCCCCTTCATTTTTTTCGCATCCACAAATACCTTTTTGCAACTTACTTTATGGTTCCTTCTTCTTCTACCACAGCGTCGTTCATCGAATCACCCGCAATCTCTCGTCAAGTATCGAACTTTTCCATCGGAACACGTTCCATCGACTCAGATACCTTGGAAGAGGCACTTGTCCAGAACCATACTCAGCTCGAACCAGAATCAGATTCAGAACCAATTATTGTTGCATCTCCACCAGCTCCAGAACAGAACCGCCGTCACTCTCGACCTCCATCAATGCCACCTCCTCCTCCTGATTTTTCCAGTTTAATTAGACCTCATGTAACTCTGGAAAAAGATCTAGAATTACACCTTGAAGAACTTCGCCGCGTTGCAAGTGAAAATATCACCACTGCTCTTTTTGCTCAACGGAACCCGCCTGACGATCACGTTACAGTCGAATCTGTAAGGTCGTTGCCAAACCACGAAGAATCTGCTCCTCCTCCTAACGTAACTGGTTGGAGAACCTCAATCGTAACACTCTTGTTTTCACGTAGACACAATATTTCCGAGAAATTAAAACGAATCTTTAACAAAATCAGAAATCGACAATCCAGTAACTAATCCGTTTTTGATTTCTTATATTTAATAAAATGTTTAATAATTGACAAAGTATTGAAATAATCTAATTGGTTTAGATTCACTTGTTTTCTTGAACGGAGGATGTACTAAGGAGGATAACTATTAAATTGTTCCTTGGAATTTTATTCTTCTGCGTCTAGAGTTATGCCAATAAATACATATTATCAATGTTCTTTATGGAAAAAATTGAATATTTGATTTATACTTCAATCTTGTTTAAATTCGAACCAGACTTTCAAGTTTAATGTTTAGTAATCAAATGGTTTCAAAAGTAAATATTCGCAATACTTAAACCGTTTCGTCATCTCCATTGTCATATTCATGACAATTGGGGATGAATTGATCGTGTCCATACCAAATAAATATGGTTTGAAAAAATCAATTTTTCATCGGTTCAACATGCCAACCAACCCTCCACATACAATGTTTGGTTCCTTGTTCCAATATGCTTCAAAAGCAGTGTTTGGTAGAAAGTCTTCTGTGACTACTCTTATTCAAACCAGAAACAAGATGAAAACTCACAAGGCCGCCGCCAAAAGATTCATAAAAACCGGAACTGGTATCAAGAGAAAACAGGCCGGCAGAAACCACGGTAACGGTGGTTTCAGTACTCCATCTTTGAGTCACTTGGATTCATTTGTCAAGGTTGGCGAAAGAGGTAACCACTTAAAGAAACTCCAGAAATTCTTACCATAATCCATCATCCCCTGTACATAATACGGTTTCAAATATACATTAGTCTACAAAAACGTTGGATATCATTAACTTGTCATGGTTCCCTTACCACGAAATAGTTGAGGGAGGGGGCACTGTAGTCTGACATCGCAGTTTGTGTTTGTCGTATAAGTTAGTTCAAATTCAGACTCCTTATTTCTGGTTCAAGTATTTAATCATTCCAGTTTGGTCACATTTCAAAGGTTTCAGATTTTCATAGTCTTGAGCAGGTCAGTCTTGAAGATGAAATGATATTGGAAGCCCAGTGAATTTTCAGCGAATATTTAGACACTCAATGATTTATTCTAGCTCAATTCTTTGTCTTGTTAAGATTCCAGAACCTCCGCATTCCATGTTGACCTAACTTTAAAGCTTTCGGTGGTCAGAGCTACACTTTGTTCCAATTGTTAAGAAACTGTAGCAAAGTTTTCTTCTCTTTAGCTAAACACTGTACCTATACTTAAAGAAGGCCTTAGAGTATCGGCCATTCTTTAAATTCAAAAATGATGATGATCGCTAAAAGCTTTATATTGAAGCTTGCAAACTAACCTTCTACTTGCAAAGAACGTCAGGTCAATGTGGGAAAGTTGGTATATTAATCCAGGAATATAATAATAGTGGGTAATCTTTTCTCTTACGGTTGGGATTTCCAGATCCCTGGTTTTGGGCGTGGCCCTACAAGAACTCGTAATTCCCGAATCCTTGGAAAGTCTACTAAAACCTAAACTATATCTTACGGAATTTTACTAATTATCAATAATCAGAGTATCTTAAGTTTATTTTGAATCTAGACGTCTTTTTAGATATGTATAAGCTAAGCTTAAAGTGTATTACCGATAAAGTATAGACTTATGATATAAGCTCTGGTTAAAAACTTTGGGGGAGCGTATATTATTCCAAACCTTAACCTTTTAATGCTACCTACAGATCAATGCAAAAGATCTAATAAATTCATTATTATTATTAAAAAGTGTAAAGTTAAGTCCACCCTTGTGAGTCAAGAGTCCTGTTCCTCGGTCCTAATTTTAGGGCCGAAAATCAGGAAAAATCTAAAAATAACATATTATGAAAGTACTACACTATTTTCTGTTACTTTTGTTAAGCAAAGTAATTGAGGTTGAACCCACTTGAGAAGATAATAGAATCATATAGATAAAATAAAATATATCAGAGTCAATATATTTATTTATTAAATATTGATAAATATTAACTGGGCGTGTGGCGTAGTTGGTAGCGCGTCTGCCTTGCAAGCAGAAGGTCATTGGTTCGACTCCGATCTCGTCCAATTTTTTTTTATTTACTTTTTAATACGCTTTACATCAATCTTTTTCGATACATCGTAACGATGGAAGGTAACTTGGTGGTTATACTTGTAGCTCCGTT